>JANRGW010004745.1:0-45748 GCA_024733675.1 Psilopsiagon aymara | reverse complement strand
GGGTGATATGGTTTAGTGTGAGGTGTCCCTGCCCATGTCAGGGGGGTTGGAACTAGATGATCTTAAGGTCCTTTCCAGCCCTAACTATTCTATGATATTATGATTTCTGGCACCGTGGTCAAGTCAAAACTGCCAGGAGATATTTTGGCGCTATAGATATAGGGGGTATTCTCAACTGCAATGAGTAGAAAATAATAAAACATTTTTTTGACTGCATAGTCATGACTATCTCAAATTTGACAAATATGAATAGCATTGTATAGGTCAGAGTAAGTTGGGTGAGCTAAAGGTCCCTTCCATCCTAAACTGCTCTATTATTTTATGAAGTCATCTGAAGGCTTGTTTTTTTTCCTTCTTCTTCCTCTAAGAAAATTCTCTAAGGCTTAGCAGGAGACAGGCTTCAGAGTGTTGCAGAGCATTTATGATGCCAAAATGGTAAGGCAGATCCATTCATTAGTAGAAATACATCGCTTTGTATTTTTAGAACCTTTCTGTAGTTGAAAACAAACTGTATGCAGTTTGTCTGTGAACCAACAGCTAGCAGAGGCAATATACCATGCTGTTGAGTTGACTTTTAGCGTGAACGTGTTTTATACCTTCTCTTGCAATGCAGAACATTAGGCTTAGGAGCAAAACATGCAGGGCAAGGTTTTCTGATTGAAGAATGCAGGCTTTTAAGCTGGTGGGTACAGCAGCTCAGGGTGTGGATTTGAAGATTCATTTGTTTCTATCTGAAATAATTTCAGTACTTAGGAGATATTGAAATTGACTGTATCAGAGGCAGATTGTTTTTGTCTAAGGAAGTACAAAGCTGTTAATGACTTTCAGATTTTATTCTGCTCTTTTTTTTTGGGGGGGGGTAGTGGAGGTGTTGAGTTTGTTTGCCTCTGAGGGTCCATCATGCAGTGGCATAACTATAATTAATTCCTTTCCTATATTTTCCAGCTATTATCTGTATTTTTTAAACTAGAGAATGCACATTTCACTCTGAAATGTAAATGTACATTTCTCTTCTGAAATGAAAGAAATATTTTCAAATTCACTTTTAAAAGAATTTTAATAAAAATGTGCTTTGTTGGGTATAAACCAAAATTTATTGATAGTGATTTTCATTAATGCTGTTTTGCACATGGCGACGTCTATCATCTGATGACTTCCTTGCAGGTGTACTCATTGACATTAAAGTAGCAGTTGATACCATTCTTATTTGTCAGTATACTGATCTTAGGCTATGTTATATTTATATTTAACTTCCTTCTTTACCACTAATGAGTGTCTATTGGCTCACCTGCTTACCTGCACATTACTCTATTGATCTCTCTTCTGATCTTGCATCTTGTACTCTTGTATTTGAGTCAATTTATTCCAAAGGCACAGAGTACTTTTCAAGTCATTTAAAAACACAGCAGAAAGATTATCCATATGATAGTTTTATCATCAATTTTTATAAAAGGACTGTTGTAGTTTAACCCCAGCCAGCAACTAAACATCAGACAGCCACTCACTCACTTCCTCCTGGAGGGATGGGGAGGAAAATCAGAAGGGTAAAACCAAGAAAACTCATGGATAAAGACAGTTTAATGGGTAAAGCAAGAGCTGCGCACAAGAAGCAAGGTGAAATTAGGGATTCATTCACCACTTCCCAATGGCAAGCAGATATTCAGCCATCCCAACATCCCTTCTTTCCTTCTTCCCTCATCTTTGTATGTTGAGAATGACATTACATGTCTGGGATATCCCTTGGGTCAGTTGGGGTCAGCTGTCCCAGCTGTGTTCCCTCCCAGCTCCTTGTGCACCCCCAGCCCACTCACTGATGGGGTTGTGTGAGGAGCAGAAAAGGCCTTAAATCTGTGTAAGTAGTGTTCAGCACTAACTAAAGCATCCCTGTATTATGAACACCGTTTTTAGCACAAATCCAAAACATAGCCCCATACCAGCTACTATGAAGAAAATTAACCCTATCCCAAACAAACCCAGCACAAGTCTGGGGGGTTACGCTATTAAAATCTAGCTGCAGATAGAAATGTACTTAAAGAGATCAGCTTTATATTTAGAGGAGCAGTAAACAGGTTTTATCCACTGTTTCTGAAAACACGTCTTGGTAGGTTTTTTTTTTTTTTTTTTTTTTTTTTAAGAAACAAATGGGTCTGAGAATCATTTTTGGTACTTTTCTGGGGATATGAGAGAATGGTTAAATTTTCCAGGTTTATGGGCTTGAACTGTGTAGTCAGTCTGTTTTGTGGTATGTCAAAATAGGTCAAAACCCACATCTGTATGAAATCAGAAGTTTCTCTTTATGGTGCATTACCTTTACATTCAGATTTCAGAGGTCTTATGTGGAAGCTATCCTCAGCCTTTGATTTACAATATAGTGGTTCTCGTGTACTTTCAGTGTTGTGCAACTACATCTGTATCATTCTCACTCATAACATCATTTCTTCAGAAGTTTGTTTTTCCGTTTCATGCTAGCTCATCATGCTGTTTTACACCTTGTTCAGTTATCCAGCCATTGTTCAACATGGCAAAGTTGAATGTTTTCCTCCAAAGCAGTTGAGAATTAATGGAAATGGAGAGCTTTTGTTACCTATGTGAGGGGGGTATATTGCTGGAAGATTGATGGTATTTCTTACAAATTTGGAAATAATTTTCAGCAAGCCTGTCTGCATTGCACCTGGAGGCAAGAGGAGGAAAAATGCTTTTTAATTAGATTATTTAATTTGTGGGCAGAAATAACTTACAACTCCAATTCTTGTGATGCTACTGGAAAAGTTTTGTTGTAAAAGCTACTGCTAAGTTTCTGGGAAGTGACTAAATTTTTTGTCTTCTAATTGCCTTCCTGTGAAATAAAGGCCTGTAAGGCCTCTGGTGTCTTGGGGTGTCTTATTAGCCAAAGCATAATACTTTCATTGTTTCCTTATCCTTCTTCCCTCATTTTAATTTTCCCACTTTTTTTTTTTTTTTTTCTTCTCTCTTGCCATATTCCAAATGGGTAAGCTCTGTCTGAATTTCCCAGAATGAGTGTGGGGTTCTTCTAGGCCAACTGGTAACCAGGTACTCTAAAACTCTTGGAAATAGCTTTTTATTAGAAATGTATGCTCTCCTTGCGTACATATGCAGAACTGGGAAACAGATCACCTTAAAGCAGAGAAGTGGCTGCAGCCACAATGTGGCTAATATTAGTTATTATTGAAGAGTTTATTTGTGTCTCCATATAATTGTGAATTATAATGTTAGTTGAAAATAAGGACAGCTGTTAGTACAACTTCAATTATTCTTTCTTTTCCTGCTTAACTTTGATTAAGTAATCTGAAGTCAGTTCTGTTTAACAGCTTCCTTTTTCTTGTTATTCATGAGCATGGATAAAATCAGTACCTTGCAAATCTGGTGTTCCAACAAGTAGGTGTAATGGACTTGTCTGCTTAGTAAAGTGAGAATCTCCAGCCAAAGTTGATTTTGAGCTAACAGAGTTACATCTGCATAAACTAGCAGAAGATAAGTAGCAGTTTCTTTTACTAACTCTTTCCTCACCATTTTCTGGGTGGCAGAAGAAAGTCTTTCCAGAGCTCTACAATAATTGGTTATCCACTGTCATAACAAAAGACTGCTAGTATAGAACTCTATTTTTTGTAAAAAAGCTGTTGTCAGGAAATTCAAACTTGCAGAGAGACCTTCCCAACTCTCTTTCCAAATGCGCATTGTATCCAAGATCTGCTAAGATGATAGGAAAGACAGTGCCCAGGTGCTTTCTTGTAAAATATACCTATTCTATAGATAACTTCTGAAAACCATTGTCTTAGAGAAGGCAAACATTAATCTGTCTACTTGATTAGTTAATATTCTCTTTCAGAATGTTTCGTGATTGTCTTAGGAGTTTGTGGAGCCCGTTTATGTTTGCTCCAGCTGATGGAACTGTTCCTGGTACACTTTCTGTGGAATAAGCTTTAAAGAGTGCTGCAGCACTGCATACAGATTATCCATGTTGTTTATCTTTTGACACATTATCTGCTTTGCGCTAAAATGCTGACAAATCTTGTTTGGCTTATTCCCCTGGTGTTTTGTATTGGTGAAAAGATCTTTGAGAAAATGAAACCTTTCTTCTATATTCCCTGTTTTGTACAAGGAAATATGAAGCTGCTGTTCTCTCACAGTGCTTCTGATGAGTTCGCTTCTAGCATTACTGTTAAGAGCCATATGTGGAAGTCAGGTGTAAGGTGTGCTGGTCACTTCTTAATTTCTGCTGTGTGGGTTTAATGGTAAAGCACTTTGCTTGGCAACATCACCTGTGCTTTCCCCTTTTCCAGTAATGGGACTGTGCCTTGCGAAACACCCAGAAATAGACACCTTTAAAGTCCAAGCTTTCTATGTGACACAGTTTTTGCTATTGGATTTGTTCCATCGCCATAGTCCCTTCACTACCTTTACTTTGGAGGTACTGTCACCGCTTTAAGTTGATGATGGACTTTTTTATTAGCTGGTAAGACAGAAACTAATGTTCTGAATTAATGCAGATATGCCCTGGAGCATTGAATTAACACATACACATCCCTCAATTCTATAAACAACTCTGAAATTTAATCTCTTAGCCAAATTGTATGCAGTATGCTAAATACTTATTAAGGATAAGCTGTTTCTACTTTTAGAACAAACATTAAATGGCAGATGCCCACAATTCTAATACCAGATGCCAGTGATGGAAAGGATTTGTGACCTAAATATTCCTGAACTATTTCTTCCCTAAATGCACATTCGCAGTGGCACGTGACTTAACTGATCTAGGTAACTGGACTGGGCTTTGTTATCTCTGCTCATGTTGAGAGAAATACATTGGCAAGGTCGTGTTGATACCATTCTGTTTAACTAGAATATGCCTTGTTGTTTTGAGAGGGAAAACAGTATAATAGGCATGGAGTTATTCTGTTTAGTGAAGTCAGTTAAAACACTGACTTTGGTGTGGAAGCCTATAAGCCAGTGCTTTAACTGAAATCTGAAAGCACAAAATAGTATATTGTTCACTTTCCCCACATGGGGAACTCCAATGTTTTGGGTTCCTTCCTATTGTACAGTGAAAAGGATCATACCAGTGCTGAATATATGTAGAAAGACTGGATTGTTTGGGGGAGAGAAGGATTTGTGAAGGCAGAATGGATGCAGGGGGTGTGTTTTTGCCTTTCCAACACAATTGAAAGCCCTAAGATTGCTGCAGAATTAATTAGAAGAAGTTCTTTTGTACTGTGTTACACATAAAGTCATAGACTGCTCTAATGGTCTCTTTGAGCTTTGTATTAAAAGAGTCAAACAAATATACACTCTCCTATTTAAATTAGAAGGCCTAGGTTAGCCAAGGTAAAAGAAGGTTCTTTTTGTTTCAGAATGACTTGGCAGCTTTGCCAGTACAACATCCTATTTGTCTTCTTTTATATATATTTATATATGTATGCATATATATACACATATATATAATTTGCTTATTTATCATAACTTAGACAGAAATAAATATTTTCTAACAGTTGTCACTTCTCCCTATCTGAGGCTGTATGTACCTGCAAAAGTCGCTTGAGATAGGGTTCAAGATGTCCCAAGCTATGGTGGCTTCTAGTGTTGTTTTATCAGGCTGGTGATAATCAGCTTCAGCTGGTGAGAGGGCTGTGCACTTGTCACTGACCATTGTGCCCCACACTTCTGGTGAAGGTGGACCTGCCTTCCACTGTTGGTTGCCCTTGTGATGCTGTTTAAGTGAAGAAGGACTGATGTACAGGTAACTCCAGCTTGACAAATTTTAATATCCATCTAGATTCAGAGGAAACCCATCAAGCTGGAGAAATGGATTAGAATCTCAAGAAGTTTTTGCTGTGAAGCTTTGTGAGTGGTGGTTGATTTTTATAACATAAGAAGCACAATAAAAGTGCCAAAGCACTATCCAAAGGTACTTATTGATTTATACAGATTTCTTGTATTGGTAAATAGATGGGAAACATACAAACTTAGTTGTCAGTTGTCATATCACTTTTTCCATTTCCTGTTCCCCTGTCAAGTCTGATTTCTTTCATGAAAGACTGAATATGATGTGCTACTCACTTTAAATTATTTCCTAAATAACTGTTTCTATGGCAGCAGCTGCTGCTGATGGAATTTACATGCAGAGCACTCCAGTGAGGAGATTTACAGAAAAGTCATTGAAAAATGGTCAAGTTTGTCAGCGTTTTTATAGCCCACCCACAAAGCAGTTCATTATGCATCTCTTTGCTAGAAACTAAAAGGTCTGTTATGACTGGCACAGCTAGCAATGTAATAGAGGAGAGAGAAAGGCCCAAGCTATGTTTTGGGTAGGGTCTTTGCTAATTTCTTTAACCCTTGCAGGATGTAATTTGCTACTTGATATAGTAATGAGACCTCAGTTTGATATTTCTCACCATCAGATGATTCAGTGCAATGTAATTTTGTGATTACTGCTTGCACAATAAAGCTGAGCTCTTTAGGAAAAGAGCTTTTATTTTTGATTTTTCCCCTTTTTTAAATGTGAAGATTATGTTAGTATATTAGTTTTTAAAATATTCTAATGTTGCTTTTGAAAGGGCTTCTAGCCTTGTACCCTGAGACCTGCTAACTAAGGAGCAGCCCAGACATTGTGACATACAGTCGACTCGCAGGAGTGGTTTTGTATATAGGCTGAAGGGACTAAGAGTAGCTGAAAGGGTTAGGTACATTCTTCTGGTAATTCTGAACCTTTGTGTGAGGTTATAATTTTTTTATGAGTTACTAGTAGTGAATATTGTAATTTCAGTTCTAGGAAAAGTAAACTTTTGCAACAGCCTTTGAAAGTTCATGATGAAATAAGTGATGGATTTGAAGAGCTACCATAGAAGTATAAAGGTTTGTCTGCTTCTTAACAATTAACATTTATTTGTCTTGTCTTTGGCATTCTTTTTTTGAGATCTCCAATCAGCTATTGATTTAATCTTGCAGCACATCAGTGAAGTGGGCAAATTTCTTTGTACTGTGGGTATGATGCAATACAGATGTCGTATGGTACATATGGCAGGTACATACTTCAAAATAGATTGTTGATACCTATGCTAGAACAGGGAAGAAAACTGACCTATGTCAGTCCATTCTCTGTAAGCAGAAGCTTTTCCTCATTTTCTCCTTATACTGCCTCATGTCATTGTTCATTTTGATTATATTACTCAGGACAGGTTGCTGATCAGTGAGAGATTCTATCTCAGATAAACTCTGTCTGTAAAGATGGAGTCCAGAAGTTTAGAAGCCATGCAGCACTGGTAAAGAAGTGTCCATAATGGGTTGATGCTTGAGCTATGGAGAAAATCAGCTTCACTCAGCAGCTGATTGGGGCATAAATTTTCCTTCCTTGTTAAGGATCTTCAAAGCCCCTGTTGCTGTGGCCAGGATGAGTGTTAATCTTTTTAATTACACTAAAACATGAGTTAACACCAGATACTTAATTTTTTTCACTGATTTTTAATTGGCATACAGGCCCTTTTTGTATGATGTAAAAATGAAAAATAAATTTCGTATACTTCAGTGATGAAGTAAACATTCCTAATTTCTTGCTATGATATGAGTAGAGCAACTAAAATGTAGATTACATCTATCCATTTTATTTATCCCTTATCAGTCATTTCCATGAACCAAGGAAAATTGTAGCTATTCTATCAGCCTTGGAGTAAAAATGGACTTTAAAAGCCATCTGACATTCTCTTGAATTTTAATTACAGGTTATACATTGGAATGATTTGAAATTCAGTTTTGACTTAAACTGAAACTCAAAGTACCCATGACAACTCATGGTTTTGTGTTGGATTTTGGGAGGTTTGGGAGAAATCACATAATCCAAATAGCTTTCCGAAGTGACATGGCATATAATCAAATTTCTGACCTTAAAACAGATTTCCAGTAGCTATAAGGAGCCTACAAGAGCTCTGAGGAGGGACTTTTTGCAAGGCTTTAAAATGAAAGGGGGTAGATTTAGATTAGGTACTAACAAGAATTTTTTACTGTGAGGCTGGTGAGACACTGGAACAGGTTGCCCAGAGAAGCTGTGACTGCTACATCCTTTGCAGTGTTCTGGGCCAAGTTGGACGGGGCTTTGAGCAACCTGATCTAGTGGAAGGTGTCCTGGCCCAAGGTGTCCTGTCTTTAGGGACAGGGTGTCCCCCTGTCCCTAAAGATCATCTAGTTCCTTGGAACTAGATGGTTTGGATTGGAAGGGACCTTAAAGATCATCTAGTTCCCTGGGACTGTGAATCCCTTCTAACAAAATCCTTTAAGGTCCCTTCCAACCCAAACTATTTTATGATTTTGTGAAAGGGTTTTTATTTGCTCTGCTGGTTCACAAAGATCTGAGATTTCTCTTTCTTTTTCCTTGTTGCCTGTCCATCTTTGTCCCCCATTCAATGGCCATACAATACTTAGTCACATGTTCAAGAAAAGGAAGAAATGATTTCAGATGTCCACACTGTACACTGAGTACAGGGTATATTCTTTGAGCAGGGCACAGCTAGCATCCTTTTTATGCAATCAAATCAACCTGCAAATTAAAATGAACACTTATGGTTCCCTACTGTACCTAACTGAAAATAATATTGATAATTGTAGTAATTGTTGGAAAAAATTTGGTGGTGGTAGTCGCCTAAGCAGACTTTTTTCACTTGTGGCTTACATAGTTCAAGCCATATGTATTAGAGTCAAATATAGTTCAGTCCAAGTCACTGAATGTAAATGAAGTATGCTCTTTATTGAAATTAGCTTGAATTTTATGTGTTAAAAATTAGAATACTTTCTGCATTCAAAATGGCAACTTGCACCAGCATTCTCATAAACCTTTTTAGCTGAATTTAGCTAACTTCAAAGGCAGCCGTTTCTGTTGATCTTTGGGAATTACATATCCTTGAATGCTTCCGACTTTGTGGGATGGAAAATTGGAACAAAGCCATAGCACACCAGAGTAAATAAGCTAAATACTAAATATTATACTGAAAAATCTAAGTGCTGTTCAGTCTTCTTGTCCTGAGACAAGGATTTCTTCTTCCTCTGTAATCCATTAAGCTAATGGACATAGATAGCTTCTTTTGCTTATGGTTTTGGTCGCATCATGTATTTCTCACTGTTTCATCAGTTTAGGGTAAGCTTGCAATGCACAAACCTCATAGTGGCCAAAAATTCTACACCTCTCCTGCAGTCATTACAAGTCTGAGTGACAATGTAAGGCCAGTTTGTCCTGAGGTTACATACAACAGCCTATGTAGGAAGTAACCAGTCAAAAAGATGTTTGGCTTTGTCCAAATGTCGTGGTTTAAGCCCAGCCAGCAAGCCAGAACCACGCAGCTGCTTGCTCACCTCCCTCAATTCCTCCCCCTGCTCCCAGAGGGATGGGAAGGAGAATGGAAAGACTGTAACTCCTATGGGTTGAGATAAGAACAGTCCAGTAACTAAGGTATACCACAAATCACTGATGCTAACACCAATAATAATAATGATAAGGGAAATAATAAGGGAAGAGAATATGACCACGACCACCCACCACCTGCCAACCGATACCCAGCCTGACCGAGCAGTCCTCTAACCCTTCCGGGTAACTGTGCCCAGTTTATATAGTGGCCATGATGTGCTGTGTTATGGAATTCCTCTTTGGTCAGTTTGGGTCAGGTGTCCTGTCTCTGCTTTCTCCCGGCTTCCCCTCCTCCCTGGCAGAACATGAGGCTCAGAAAGTCCTTGGTGAGACTAAACATTACTGAGCAGCAACTAAAAACATCGGTGTTATCAGCACTGTTCCCAGACTGAAAGTCAAAACCACAGCACTGCACCAGCTACTAAGAAGGAGAAAAATGACTGCTCCTGCTGAAGCCAGGACACCAGATCATGCAACATTATGAAACTCCATATCAAATCAGAAATTTTTTAACAGTTCTCCATGCTTGTAATGCATTTATGCACACTAAGAACAGACACTAGAAAAAGAAAGTGACTTGCAATTTCAATAACATTTCACAAAATGCCAAAAAAAAAAAAAAAAACAACAAAAAACTTGGAAGAGATGGAAAAAGAAAAGAAAAAGGCTGAGATTTACTTAAACAGTGTAATGAAGGCAGAAATTAGTTTCTTTTCTGCAGTACAAATTTCCATGCTTATCATATGTAATGCTGTGCTGAGGGCAAGAAAAATGGCAAATGTTTCAGAATATTATGAAGATACCAGAAAAAGCTAAGGAAGTGATGCATTCCAGAAAATCCTACTTTTTATCCTAAACGCAGAGAGAAGCTGTGATTAAACTCCTGCCTAAGCTATAGATGACCCAGTTAAAGCTTTTTTCATAGCAGAAATTGTAACTTTAATCAAGTCTGGCTATAAAATCTAATTATGTATCCATGTGTATTTAAGTTTGAGGATGTATTTGTTCTTAGCTGGGGGCAACAAGTTACAGCTTCCTACATAAAATTGTATTTGTGCTTCAGAATTAACGTAATCATGTAGTTCTGTTTGCTTTATATTTTAATTGATTAAAAAATCCTTATGTAAGTCTTAACATATTTCACCTTGCTCTAACCGCTTTGTAGTATCATCTTCTATGCATGCAACGTATTTTTCTAAAGATGTGCATCCTGTAATTTACTGTAGCTTGTTTTGGCTTTGCAGACAGGGATTTCTTATCCGGGAAAATAAATAGGAGCAGAAGAAACTTCAGATCTTAATAATTCACCTGCAAATAGTTTTATTATTCTTGTTGTTTCAGTGGAAAATGAAATGTGGGATTAGTAGTGATTAGTAAAAGTAAAATATTTAATGACTTTGGAAGAATTGAGCTTTTGTATTTATAAAAATCTATTAAAAATATGAACTTTCAGAGTAAAGTGCATGAGCATTGCCTTGGAGCAAAATTAGTAATAGGATGGAAATTACTATCACTCCCAAGAAAATTAAACTGTATTTCTTAAGTTACTAGACTCCTAGACCATGGTCTTGGTTGTTCCTCACTCACATTGCTAGCTTCTTGGAGCAGTGTCACATATTTATCTTATTAGCCTTCCATGGAAAGAAAAGTATTAGATTAGAAGTAATGGGATAAGATATATATATGTATATGTATGTATATATATATGTTGGAGGTAAATATATGAAATGGTTAAGTTTCTGAATTAATCAGAAAGCTAAATCAAGTGGAGCCTCAAAACAATACACAGGAAATATGACACTTCCTTCCTTTACCTGCTTCTTGTCCCCTTTCTGTTTATGGAAAGTTTTCTCTTTCAATGAAAGAGTCAAAGAATAAAAAGATGGGACAGTTGGAGATAAAGGAGTTGATGCAGAAGAACAATGGGGTGTTCCAGCTGAACAAGTGAGTGAAGAAATTATTTTTCTGTGTGTGCACGTGCATGTCGTCCTCCATTCAGAATTGAATTCTTTAATTAAGTAGGACTCAAATTGTGATTTGTAGTCTGTAGTTTTCCTACCTCAAGAAATTTTTCTTTGTCTTTCATAAGCTTGAAGAGTCTTGGCTTGAACCAGCTGATCAGGTGAGAGGTGAGAAATAGCATGCTTTTCCTTGGAAGTAAGTGCTAATTCTGGTGTAAATGTATTTCCCTCCATTTCTTTGTCAAAAAAAGTAGGTTGCTTAACTGTTTGTTTGGCTTTCTGTTTTGGTTTTTTGTTTGTTTTTTTTTGTTTGTTTTGTTTTGTTTTTTTCTTTTTTGTGAGGAAGAACCCTGTTATAAATGATGCAGTGCTTTTTGCATGTTCTCCAAATGGTGGGTATGACTGCAAAAGGAATGGGTGTTTAGAGTTCTTAGTGTGTGATGGCTACTGTGTTTCAGTTGTGCATTGTAATTGGCAAAATGAAGAGGAACTTTAAAACTGTTCTGAATCATAGAAGTTCAAATTCTCCTGTAATACATCTGCTGATTAGAGGAGAGTAATATGTGGCTAACATACACTGTTTTTTTCATCTGTGGTGATCTGAACCAAGAATCTGACCTAAATTATTCCACTAAATTATGCATGTGGTTCAGACTTGCTTTGTTGCAGAGTGGAGAGTTGTACTAATCATGGCAACATTCTTTAAATCAGTTGCTATATTTATGAAAATATGAAATAAAGAAAAGTCTCCAAAGCAGTAGAGAAGAAACTAATGGATTTAATGTCTGTGGCGCTAGTGAATTTCCAGTTTGAATTGGATGTGCTCTTTTATTCTGGCATTTTTTGTTCTAATTGAATAATGTTAAAATTACATGAATTGCAAAGGCAACAGCAACACATCTGGTGAAGGGTCTAGAACACAAATCTCTTGAGGACCTACTGAGGGAACTGGGAATGTTTAGCCTGAAGGAGGCTGAGGGAAGATCTTATCACTCTCTGCAACTACCTGAAAGGAGGTCGTAGTGAGGTGGGGGTTGGTCTCTTCTCCCAAGTAATAGGTAACAGGACAAGAAGAAATGGCCTCAGGTTGCACAAGGGGAGGTTCATTTTGGGAAAAAATTCTTCACTAAGAGGAGTGCCAAGTGTTGAAATAGGCTTCCCATGGAATTGGTTGAGTCACCATTCCTGGAGGTATAGAAAAGACATGTAGATGTGATGCTTAGGGACATGGTTTAGTGGTGGACTTGGTTGTGTTAGGTTAACAGTTGGACTTGATGATCCTAAAGGTCTTTTCCAACCTAAATGATTCAATGATTCTATGATCTGTAAAATATGAAGATCTTATTCTGAAGTTATAGTAGGTTTTCAAGGATTTTTATTTTGCTTGTTATGTCTCATTGTCAGAAACAAGACCTCCACTCTTTATGGAAATACCTTTTGGTTAGATAAGCACAATTAGGCAATTGTCATTAATACCACCACCACCAGCAGCTCCCTCCCATAACTTACAGAAATAACAATTACATTTATACAAGAATATTCGCTGGGGGCCACTCACTCGAGTGACAACTCTGAGCAGTCCATCAAACAGTGAAGATTCAAGATTTGATGGTCCCCAAAAAGATCTTTGACAGAATCAGGTCCAATCTGCAGAGTGTAAATGCGAATAGAACGGAGCTGTCCAGCTCAGTGGTACACAGTCTGGTTTGAGCTCCAAATGATTCAGCTACAGTTATGAACAGGAGTGCCCAGTAAAGCCAATTGATTTTCAGGTTAAATTACCTCTGTATCTGGCCAGCTTTCAGACTTTTACTCTAAAATGTTATAGGAATTGTTTTAATATGAAAGAGTATTTTTTTCTTTGCTTTTAATTCTTGGAATTCTTGGTTTGCCTGAAATATTAAGAAATGATCTTTAACACATGTCAAGCATTTGGTCCTGCTGGTTCATTGGTTTATTTGGTATCATTTTGTGGATAAGAAAAAGCTTTTTATTATGGGAATTATTTGTCAGTCTTAACAAGCGATGTTCTCACCCCATCCTCTGTAGGGTGTGTTTTATTGTTGAACACTGTCTGCTGCTGGGCAGAGTGGAAATGTCTTTCCATTTTACTAAATACAATTCCATCTCTTGTGAGCCATCAAAAATGCAGAAGTTCCTTTTGTCCCCACTGTGATACCACCACAAATTAATTTTGTCATAATAACCTTGTGAGCCTTGATAAGCAGTGCTTTTACACTTCTGCTCTGTTAGACAAGTTTTGCTGTAGGAAATGAGCAGATATCAACTTGCAACAATAGAAACTGTGACCTAACGTGATATTTGTTAGTATCTTAATAAATTTTTTTTCTAACTTACTGAGAAGTGGATGTTGCTTTACAAATATAGAGTTGTTCTGTGTATCTCCAGAGCTGTATTATCTCTGTCTCAATGCAGCTTTGAAGAAAAAAATTCTGAGTGTACCATGTTACTGTTTTGATTGCTTCTTGCAGTCCTTCTCTCTTCTCTATCTCCTCTTTGCAGGACGTCAATATTATTTTCACTAATGTTTCAGAATCCTTTAAATTCCAGATAGAAATAGAATAATGCCTAGATATCAAGGATGCAAATCACTAGGAGTCCGCCATGGCCTCCAATTTTGTTGCTGATTAGGTGAAGCTTTTCAGAACATCTGGACCTGCTTCAGGCTTCTTCTAGTACCATTTCTGGACTTTCATCATAATGATATCTGAAGGTACATGGTTATTTTTGGTTATCAGCATATTCTGCTAGTAGTTAAGCTTCTTTGTTTGGTTACCCTGAGGTAACCAAATCTCTGAAAATGCTGCTAACCTGAATCTTGCTATTACTCCACCCCAAAGTCGTGTATTTGGCTTTGACATGCCTTCTATGATCAAAGTTCATATCTCTTAGAAACAGAGTTCCTGTTATAATATAAAACTGAACAACGTAGCCCTAAAGCTGCTCTATTTCTCATGGGAAAGTAAAGTTCTGTCTCTTGTCAACAATATGGAAGTTATTTGTCTCAAATGTGATACTACAGCACATTAATTTTGTCATGAAAACCTGTGAGCTCAGGTTTGTGCCCAAGAAGTCAAAACCTAAAGTGCTTTAGATGTCCACCTTCATTCATTAGATGCTGTAGAATTTTGCTCTGCAAAGTGGAAAATCAGATAACTCTGGACTTCCAGAAAAATCAGTAAAACTAGTTCAGGGGTTAATCTGGCTCTAAACTTCCATGATGAATAATGTGAACTTCATATTGTGTCTAGCCCATTTGTAACTTCAGTCTAGACTTTGATATCTACAGTTGTCTACTTACAGCAACTATTAATAAAATCCTTTTAAAAGGAAGGCATTATGACTATATAGTTGAAGGGACCTCGAGTCTTTATAGTTGTTGAAGGCATTAGGACCTCTTCTTGTCTAAATCTTACGTTCTTTTTCTTCTTCTGTTTTTTTTTTTTTTTTTAGTGTAACCCTCCAGTTTTGAGAGCATTTGCATGATATATGCGAACTTTGTCCCTAAATCCCTAGAATACTTAGGGGAACACAAACTGGCATTTCCGTCTTCCCACAGTTCTTGTTGGCCTGAGATTGAGACTGAGATTTTTTGCTTTAGATTTATTCTCTGTAACAACAGCCAAATAAATAGAGAGTTATGTGTGCTCCTTTTAATGTAGAGCTGAATTTAAAGCTTATGTTCTGTTTTTTGGATTTTATTTTTTTAGGTTTTTTAAAAATTCCTTTTAGGAACTACTTTGGTTTTTGGCATCACTGAGGCATTTGAGCAAATATGCTGTGCGTTTACCTTGAGAGCCTTGGAGAATAATGGCAGATTACTTTAAACTGTAACTCAACCTCAGGCTTATGTGCTTATGTTTGAAGTTTAAATTCAAAGTGACTTGCAACGAGTACAAACGTCCGGTTCCAGCCAATTTTGCCTCATTTCTCCAATCATTTTTAACACTAGCTTCAGTATAACTTGGAGTCAAAGTTATATTTGTTCTGCAGTCATACTAAGATTGCAGTTGGTTATGGAAGGCTCTTCTGAATTTGGCCAAGACTGCAAAGTGGCTGCTGGCATCGGTTTGTCAAGGATTATGGCATGTTTTTTATAGTTGTTGTGAAAATTTTGAATTGCAGTTGGGAAACAAGAAGCATTTTGAAAATGATACATATCTGAAAAAATACACATTGTGAGAACATGCTGTGTTGAATACTAAGTCGTATGTATTCCCTGGAAGACATTAAGTTCTGCAGCTGTGTTTTTTTTTTTTTTTTTCATTGATTTCAGAGTAAAATGTGAAATTTAGTTCTGTACTGAAAGTTTTGAATATGAAAATGAATAGTGTGATGACATGTCCTTCTTGGTGATAAAGTTTTCAAAGGCAAATCTTTAATGGCTTAGAGTTCAAAATAACTAAGGCTTATTCTATGCAAGAAAATGTAGGAGACAGATTGGTTTGTTTGAAAAGCGTATTTGATTAACCATGAGGTATTTAAGGGTGATGCTGAAATGAAACTGCAGAATTCATCATTCAGAGCTCTTATGTCAGGCTTTCTGCAAATTCAGGCAAAACATGACTTCAACAGCTTAATTGCAGCTTATTTTCTTAGGGTTTTATTTCCTACCAAAATGCTACACTAGAAAGATTTATTTATTTATTTATTTATTTTAAATAATTGTACAGAATCTTGATTTTTTCCCCTGATATCATATGGCAAACCCTGCAGCTGCAGAATTTAACACCATACAGGCTTTAGTACGGTTTGTTATTCAGTTCTTGTACTTTACAAATTATACCTATTTCCTTTTATAAAAAGTTTTGAATATGTAAGGAAAGTATGCATATTTCTTCCCTCAAGTCTTGGTTTATAACAAACCTTCTTTTTTTCCTCTATAGTTTTTATCCTTTTTTTTTTTTCTTTTCAGCTGTCCTATCCCCACCTACAGGTATAACCATGGAAGTCAAGTTGAACAACAAGAATTCTACCTCTGTTATGCCCTGCCTCTTGTAATGTGTGTAACTATATTTCATTAAGTCAGTTAAGTGAAAGCTGCATACAGCATGACAGATAATCAGGAGTCTTAACACAATTTTAACATAACTTTACTGATGTCAGGCTATTCTGATGCCTTTGATAATATGATGTGGCATATTTTCAATAACAGATTAATGCCTGTAAAACAGGGAGGAATCTGTGAAACAGGTGAATCTATTAACCAGAATGGTTGTTCATGGTTTGGCCTCAAGTGCCCTGAACAGTAAACAGCATTTTATTTCTGATAAGAGTAGAAATGAGTTCTGTGTATGTAGGTGCTAGTGAGTCAAGTTTGCTAATGGAACTGTCCTTGAAGACCCATTGAAGTATAACCAGTACCTCATAGTACGGATAACATGTAGTAGGGACTGTCAGCTTCTGCTCACATGTATCACTGCCAGGGGTGGCTGCCTGTAAACAGAGAGCTAGAAATGAGTTGTAAGAATATGGATTTTCTTTTTTCTTTTTTTTTTTTTGTGCTACTTTTTATTTTTAAGTTTCATCTTTGACATTGTGAACTTAAAAGTAGAAGAATTATTGGGTAGAATCATCCCTGAAGTAGTGATCGAATCTGGCTTACTTCAGGCTTACTGTACTCCGTGTAGCACTTTGCTGACTAACAGGTAATGTGTTTCTTTGAAAATGTTACTTGGCCTAGATGCTAGTGTTACATGTTATTTAGAGGTAGGAGAATTTACTCTTTCAGTTTGGGGTGTTAAGCTGAGCAGGGAGGTTTGAATCACTATGGGCACTTGGCTTTGGTTTGAACCGATTATTAGTTTTTACTGATAATGGGATTTGAGATGATCATCCAAGTCATCACTGGGCCCTCTCCTGCTTCATGGAAGGTAACTACATGATATGTATCTAGCTCAGATGAGCTCATGAAACAGTTCTCCCTGAACCACAAAACACATTCCAGCATTTCATAATAAACTGCATATGCTGCCAGATGGTAAAAATGCAAAGCTTCTTCAAATGTATAGTTTAAAAAGTATGCTGTCTCCTTTCTCCCTTATTTTTCTCCTCCCTTCAGGTTCTTGCTCACTTCTTTCCCACACCTTCCCCCATACTTTCGTGACTTCACTCTACAGCACCGATTCTTCTTTTCCCACCCCTCACCCAGCTGCTTCCATTACTCCTCCAAGCTCTTTAATTCTATTCTCTGCATCTTTCTTTGTCTTTGGCACTTTGCCACTCTTCAGATTTTAAAGCTTTAAATTCTTTCCTACATTTTTAATCTGATATCAGAACCCTTCTTCCAATTTGTCTTTATAAGCATCTTCATGAATTGCCAGTAGAGAGAAACAAGAGGGATGTAGTTAACACTTTGCACCTTCTTCAGTTTCATGTGTGTCCAGTGGCACTTGAATCATAACAAAAAATTATCAGCTTTTGCTTTCTGCTTATGTAAGATGATGTAACATATTTATTGCTAAAATTAAGGAAGTTCTGTACCTTAATACGGATTGCAGCTGCAGTTTTCAGAAAAAGACTTGGAAGTCTGAAAGTCCTTTAAATGTACCTTTCACGGATTATTTGCTCTGCCTTGGGCTATTTTTACCTTGCGAACTCAAAGCAGTTCTAATGGAGGATGGTAGAGTTGCTTCTGAAGGTCAAGAGACCTGAAATATTTTTGCTTTGTTTTGAATGAACCTCTTAAGCTTTGTTTTTCTCTGATGATATTTTTGCAAAATAAAAGTACCTTGTTCAGATCTTCACTTTTCTCATCTCCCCACCACAAATCCTCTGGTTTTATCCATTTAATGCAGCATCTGCAAACTTTTGACAGTCTAATATACCCAGTGCAGTGTCAGACTTGAAGATCTTTGGGTATTCTGGGGAATGTAAGTTATCTTTCAGACAGAAGTATTTGGAAACACAGGCAAAACCATTCAATTTAATAGGGAATGTATCCCATCCTCCCCCCCCCCTTTTTTTTTAAGGGATGATTGGGATGCAGTGAGGACCTAAGTGTAGCTCAACTGTCAGTCTTGCTTTCATTGATGGAAGCACATGACAAGGGGTGAGAACAGGAAACCTTCTGTGTCTTCTCGTATCAAGATGATGATGAATTCAAACCTCTTCCATAAAAAGGAGTAGATGCTGTAACTAAAATCTGAAGTAGGTTTAAATACTTCACTTGCCTGTGGAGATAGATGGACATTTTGAGATTCATATTTCTATGGGAATTTTTGATTTTCATACATAAATTATGATGAGAACTTTGTTGCATTTCAGCTTATTAGATAATTCCAAATTCTTGAATAATTGGACACAACACTTCAAAGTCTAGTTTGAAGTGGCTTTGAGCTTTAGCAATGATCTGGGTAAACCCAAAATATTTTAGACTTTTTCCACAATGCTTTTAGATTTCTGCATAACAGAAATCTGGTTTTCCTCACATTTTAGGACTGAAAATGTGTTTGAAATCTTGTCTTTTTCTTCCTGAGACAGGAAAAATCTTGATCTAGTTCTAGCAGCAACTGGCTGGTTTTCTGTTTAATCATTGCATGTGTGAGAGCTGGTATTTTTATGTAAACTGAAGTAGGTGCTGAGGTCATTTATTGTGAATGAAAAGGCCTAGGTACCTGATTCTTCTTGTTTTCTATCTTCCTGTCTAGTGCCCTATCTCCCTTTGACAAATGAGGCTATGTGAAGCCCTGATTCAAAAAAGATGTTCTTCTGAGCATATTGTATGTTCCAGAATTATATATTTAGGACTACAGAATTTTCGCCTGAGGAAACCTAGACAGACATGCAGACATATCTGTTGTAGAGTACACATGATGTAAAAACAGTTTCTTGGGGATCCATCCACTGTATATGCTTGGTGAATCCAGCGTCTGAACTGCATTCAATGGCCAGAATTACCCTGAATTTGCTAAAAAGCTACACACAGGGGCCAGGACTCTTTCTCGAATTGCTGAAGTCATGCAGTTGATCCAGTCCCCTCAGATTTCTCTTTATGGTCAGTGAGGGTAAACAGACACTTTGTGGGATTTGATTTTTTTCCCAGCCAACTGTAAATGTTCTCTTTAGAATAGGGAGGTCCCACTCTAGAGAAGACTTGCTGGACTAAAAAATTGCTCAGAAGGATTAGCTCCATGCAGATGTGTGCAGTGCCTGACAAAGTCTATTCAGATGTCAGGGAATCCCAGATAACTGTATTCAAGTAGCCCTTATAAGAAGGGGCTAAAAGCTTCCTAGTCCTTTTGCCCCCACTGCATTTCCCAGGACCAGCTTAAACCTTGTTTTGACCTCTTGCTGTGGCTGAACCTGTTGGAGGCAAGAGACTGTGTGATAAGAGCCTGACATGAGGAGCCAGAGAATAAATGTTATCAGACTAAAGTGGTTTCATGCGCTAGATCTATTTTAAGGCTATGAAAATCCATAGCTTTCTGTGGAAGTCTTTCCCACAGAGTCCGTTTACAGAATGAAATAATCCACATGCCTCAGTCTTTAGTTACGTGGTATCAGAAATACAGAAAACATAGCAGAAAAGGGGGAGAACAAAGCCACTTGAGCACCACGGTCCAGACGGCAGCCTTGCAAAAGAGGGTAGTGCTGTCTCAGTTTTCTAGAGGTATTTTTAAAGAACTGAAGAAAGTTAAATTTTTCACAGTGATAGTCTTCAAAGTGCTAATGAGTTGCTAAAATAACAGATGTGGAATCATAATAAAACCAAATAGTGTGACAAGAATATAGACTGAAGAATTTTACACAGGCATTACTTTGGGAAGACACTAATTTCACTCCTAATGAAAATGACGTTTTCCAACTGTATTTTAGCCTAGGGGTTAAACAGGGGATTGTATCTAATGAAATGCAAACCAAAATCATAATGGAGCTTGTATCCTATCACAGGGTGTGAACTTTTTAAAATTGCATCACTGTTGTTTTCAGCTGTATAGTAGTTGTTGTCCTAACCTAGTAGGATCTGCAATGTCACCTTTCCTGCTTTTGACGAATGCCACAATACCCTACTGTAAAAGCTGTCATTTAAAGACATATGGAACTACACAGGTGGTAAAAATAATCTCTGCTGATGGTTTTGAGAAATGAAGTGTAAATGAGCACAACTTGTCCAAGCTTTTGCAAGGCTGGGGTTGGAGTATCAGTCTGAAATGCAAAGAAAAGGTCTGTGAGGTCAGTGGAACTTGGGTAAGATGTGAACCTCAACATCACATATTAAAAGAAGACTTTTAGGGTAGGATGGTGTGTGAAAGGCTCTGTGCACTATTTGTGCATTCTGCTTCACTGCTTTGTGTCACTTCTCAGGGAAAATACTGTATTCTGTGCCTCCTTGTTACAAAGATAACCTAAACTGTAGCATTGATAAATCCTCAACAACCAAATGTGAGGCAGCAAGTTTTAATTTTTGTGCAGTGGCATTCTAAAGGCTTTAAGCTACGCTCTGTGAACTTTAAGGCAATTTACACCAGTTTTCTTTTGCATGGAGAGGATTTTTTAGGCAAAGATCAATGGGCCTTATGCAAGAGTTGAAGCTTTTTCTGACACTAGTAGAACAGGAACCTTATGAAACTGCACATTATGCACTTCTTACAACCTTGCAAATTAATATTTCTTTGTATCTCATACTTTAATTGCCAGAAAGGTCAGTTTAATATTGCTACCTAAGAAAAATATTTAATGGATTGTATTTTCTAGTTTTCACTTGAACTTTTGTTACAAGTAGCTTATAGCTGGCCAATATAATCTTTATAGCTTGTTTCCTCCAGTCTCTTGACTTCACAGGCATGTGCAAGATATGAAGGTTGTCTGGGTTTGTATCTGGGAGCTGGTGCTGTTTTGAGTAGTCTACCATATCCTTATTTTTTCATGAGGAGCTATGTCAAGTGAATTTTAACTTGGGTTTCTTCAGAGAAGGTACCTTAAGAGAAAATGCAACTTTTCTAGCAAAATGGTCATTATCCACGTATCTAATATATTTTAAACTAAATACCTGTATTGAAGGTGTATTTTTATGGAAGTAGAAGTAGAGCTGGCATATTCATTATGTATTCCAGCATCAAAGCATTTTCCTAACTAAAAAGTATCAGGCAGCCTGCAGAGACATAGAATTGCTTGCTGGCTTGTGTAAGGTGAGCTGACACTGACCCATGCCTCAAGTTATTATTAACCCTCTTGTCTCCCACTGGTGTAGTTTTAACTACATTCTGCCACTTTTTTATCTGGCCTATGTCTCAACAGAATTGAGATGTGTAGATGAGTGCATTTTTCAGCTGTTCAAGCCATTTTCTTATGAAATGGAAAAAAAAAAAAATTACAAATAAATGTTTGGCTAGTTGGAGGATGCCAAGGACCTATTTTGCCTCTGGTGACTCCCTCTCAATGACATTCTCTCAGCCCTCAGTAACATGGTTGTTAGCATAGGCTGTACAGTTAAATATTGGGCTTTTATAAAAGCTGGTGGAATTTCATGCATGAAGAATGGAATTCCTTTGCTTTTACTTCTAAGAATCTTCTAAGATCCTTGGGGATTTTCCATAATATGAAACAAGGGGGAAACTGAATCTTAAATGGCATTTATTTTATTGGTGAAACTCCTCAGGGAAGCAAAACTGCTTCTGGGCTGTTTATTTGGTGAAATTGTCAAGCAAGGTATGAGAACTGCTTGACAAATGGTTTTTATTTTTTAAGTCTCTTGATTATGGAGAAGTGAAATCTAAAATGCTAATGAAGGAAACCCAGTTATACTCTGAAAACTGCAGAGAGCGTGCAGCCTGCCTACTCACACTGAGCGTACTGTTTCTAAATTGTCATTGTTGTACTGGATGACATGGTGTCATTTGCAGAGTAAAAACTATCCTTTTTTGGGGGTTTTTTTGTGTCTTTTTTGTTTGTTTATTTATTTATTTATTTATTTGTTTGTTCTAAACACACTTCAGCACACGGATCAGAAACAGAAAATATTCCTTCTGAAATTCTGAACACCTGTGGCCCATTCTTTCTCAGTAATGCCACTATGTTGTGGAAAAAAAAAAATAATCTGAAGGAGGTAGAGGAGCAGATAGAAATGCATTATTAACTCATGTGCATTCTACATGACCTGACAGGAAAGGTCGTATTCTGTACTTTAAACCCCAATCTTAGTCTTTTGGCATGTGACAAAAAAATTTGGTTTTGAATGGCTAGATGAAGTCGAAAGTCTGCCTTCTGACAACTTGCTTGTAATGAAGTCTGCTGAGTCACAGCCATCCTTCATTGTCCTTTGAGCTTGCATTTTTTCAAATGTTGCACCACTTTGTTTATACTTGTTGTTGTGTTGATCTTACAAAGATGAATAGCCGCATTATCATGGGAGGAGAGTTGAGACATTTTTGTAAGACAGTCTTATTTAACTATCATTCCAGGTAGCAATTATACCATCTATTTAATAACTAATAGGTTTAATCTAGATGTTATTAATATTACTATTGTAACAGTAGGAAAACTCAGGATTCTTAAACTGCCAGTAAAAGCTGAGCATAACTTCTGCTGTTTATTTGAAACACCCAGGTCATATTGCAGCGTTGTCTTGACTGTCATCTATCATCCTAACTGTATTTATTTATTTATTTATAACAGCATTTATTTTCCTCCTTGGCATTAAATATTGACTGTCAAATCACTGAGTGCGAGTAAATCCTTTTGCAGTTCTTTTGTGCGTGAATTTTGTCCTACTAGTTGCTTTTAGGCTGGTTACTACATGGGTATTATCTGTGAAGGACTTGGACTCTCTCAAGGTTATTTTCTAGCCTAGGCTGTATTGGTCTTATGGCAAGCACCCCCTGGGGGCTACCTGCTGGAGTACACGTGGAGCGCGGCCGAAACTTGATTCCATGAGACAAACCGCTTCTCTCGCAAGGGATGATAAAAGCTTTGAGTGACTCAAGATCACACAGGGTAGGAGGGGGTCAGTGGGAGCAGATCTGAGAGATGGTTGTAGTGGCCCGTATGATATACATTTTAGGGGCATTATTTCTGCCTGCCTCTTGTTTGGTCCTATTACTGGTCAGGAGTGTATTTTCTGGTTTACCTTCATGTGAAAAAAATCAAGCTGATGTCCTCTGAGACTGCTTCATAAGGGGACCCAAAGCACAGTTAAGCAAGTTTAAGGTAAACTTGCCTCAGATTCATAATCTGAACTGTTGTACTAATGTAGATGAGTTCACAGGGAAGGTAGTTGTCCTGTTTGGAGGTGCCACCAAGTAGCGCTTCACTCCAGATATCTAAGTTAAGTCTTGGGCATGATACATATCACATGGAGCAGTCTCTCTACAGCTATTGATTCTTTTGAGTCACAGAAGGTCAGATTCTTGGCATCCCAATGTAGTGTTACAGTTTTGCTCCTACAAAATTCCAGCTAACAAACAATACTGACTTCTAGCCCACTTGAGGACAGTATTTGGAAATACTAAGGTATGAATAACCTCCAGATGTAAAACTGTACCCGTTAAAACCATATTTGTTTAAGAAGCTTTATGGGAAAAAAAAAAAAAAAAAAGTAGACTTTTTAAGCCTATCTGTTAAGGTAACTTTATTTGTCACCACTTTGAAAACTTATGAATTGTTCTAAATGGATTTAGTAAATTAATACATTAACAATTGCAAAAGGTTCTTTATTAGTTTTTTTGGTGACTTTTTGTGATGAGTGCTGATACTGGACAGGAAGATTCTATGAGCGTTGGTTTTCTGTTGTGTTTGTATTTTTTGGTGTTTCCTTTTCATTACCCCATAGTATCTTTGGGCAATTGCAGCTGTGAATTGTCTTGGAAAAGACGGTTTCGATTCTGATATAAGAAATAATGCTTTTACAGTTAGAACAGTCATTCACTGGAACAGCTTCCCCAGGGACATGGTGGAGTCCCCATTGCTGGAGGTTTTCAAGATGGAACTGAACAGAGCTCTAAATAATCTTATTAAGGTTTCCTTTTCAGCAGAAAGTTGAACCAAAGTCCCTTCTAACCCGGCTGTTCTATAATTCTATGGTTTTAAAATTTACTGTTGGTTTATCTTGTACCTGGTTTAATGGAAGCTCTGTGTGTGTGTGTGCTATCTGTAACTGCTTGAGTAACAGTTTACTCCAGCTCTAAATTTTGCATCAGATTTGAATATTAGGAACTGATGCATATAAAAGTTACATAGGCTTAGACAGTTCTGTACTTACAAAACACTCTTTCATTGAGGAATGAAAGTATTTTCTCAATTGTAAAGCTTTCTCTTCTTTCTGCTTCTGCTGAGTGATAGCTGTGTCCTCCCCTTGCTGTCCTGTACAGCTTCATCATCCATAATGGCCCTCTGAGCTCTTCCTTATTGCAAGGTGAAACTTTCAAAGAGGTGTTGGTAGCTATTAGTGGATTAGATTAAAAATGTTGCTCTGGGAGGCCATAATTTGTGGTGTGTTTTAACTGGTTTTTTCAGGGGTTGTTTGTTTTCTGTAGTAGATTCAACTCTCTTTCAGATATATCATATTTGAAGAAAATGAGAAAGGCAAAAAGCATTCTGTTGTGAGGAGATTTTGGTGGACAACAGATGTAATTTGTCTTAGCTTCTACGTGTTAACTTCTTCCAGGTATTAATCCATCTTCCTAGGAAGTCTCTCTCAGCTGTCTAAAAACACTTCTGCTACTCAGAACTGGTCTGTGCCCTTATAAGTTGTGCTGAGGTAGTTAGGATATAAAAAGTTGTCCCACTGTCAGCTAGACTAGGCAGTAAGAAATTGGTATTTACTATCATTTCCTCAGGGAGGATAATGCATTTCTCCAGAAAGAAATGGATTTGAGAATGAAGAAGGGCTTGAACAAGGCTACCAAAAGCATTTCAGAGCTCTGTCTTCACTGCGAAACCAGCATGACTTATTTTAGGAAAGTCTGGAAGCAGCCAATAGATGATGTTTAAAACAGATTTAGCATCTCTTCTTTTCCCCGAACACACACTCATCTTAATGCACAATTGATCAATTAAGTAGAAATACTTTGAATATGGTGGCTGCCTTTTGGGGAATATGGAAAGGCAGTAGCTCCTTTTTACTTCTTTCTTCCACTATGGGAATGATTAACTGATCTAACGAGATGTTAGAAGCCACAAGACAAGTTCTTTTCAGAAAGTAAATCTTACTGCAATTATCAGATGAACGTGATTGGGTTTTTGAGTCCATCTTGAAATCAAATGAAGGGATGCTGATAGAAAAGACTGTCAAACCAGCAGTGAATGCACAGAGTAGGCACCTAGAAGGATAATGTTGCAAATGCTTCAAAATATGTCTTTAGAAGATGAAGCCTAATAGGTGTCTTCTAAAATTATCAGTTTGTAAATATTGTTTCTGACTTCTGTTACTGCTCCTTCCTTCCACCATTCATAGTCCAAATTACTTGGAATAGTACCTAAAATCTAGGCTTGAGCTGTGTCAGTTCCTGCTACTCAGCAAGAGCAATTCAAAGTGTAGGTTACAGACCTTCTAGACCCAATCTGCATCTAACCAAGTCATCAGCTTCTGATAGTGGAATGATTCATTTTGATGCCTGTATCAAAACTGAGATCTCTTATTCCTGAATATAACTGGTGAGTACAGATGTCAAAGTTGCAGGGGTTTCATCCAGAAGAAAGTCTGTGGTTTTCATTATTTTTGGTGGACTTTGGTCTTTTGTCTAGAGAGTGATACTTTCTGCTTTCCTAGAAACACTATGTTTCTAGATTTTAGCATCCCCCCTGTGTGCTACAGTTGCTCAGTGACATTATCAAGCAGCCAAGGGTTCCTGAGGTTTACAGTCACAGCTCTGCAGTAGGGTGCCAAAATCCTTACTAGACTTCCCTAGCATGCCTGACTGCCAGCTTTGCAACAGAAATTCTGGCATAGCTTTCTTTCCAGTACCTGGCAAACCTCGGGTGGAGTGTCCTCTGTTAGACACACCTGGCACACTTTTCCATATCTTACAAACTTCAATTTTTAATATCCCATGGCGTTAACAGTCTGTTTGGCATATATGCTGTACTGTGGTGAGACCCCACCTGGAGTACTGTGTCTAGCTCTGAAGTCCTCAGTACAGGAAGATACTGACCTAATGGAGAGGGTCCAGAGGAAGGCTACAGAAATGATCAGAGGGGTGAAGCACCTCTCCTATGAGAAAGAGCTGGGGTTGTTCGTGCTGGGGAAGACAAGACTGGGAAGACCTTACTGTGGCCTTTTAGTTCTTAAAAGGGGCCTATAAGAAAGATGAGGAGAGACTTTTTAGCAGGACTGTTGTGATAGGGCAAGGGGTGATGGTCTTAAACTAAAGCAGGAGAGATTCAGGCTGGATGTGAGGAAGAAATTTTTTACACTGAGGGTGATAAAATACTGGCACAGGTTGCCCAGAGAGGTGGTGGATATGCCATCCCTGGAGATATCCAAGGTCAGCTTGGACAAGTCTCAGAGCATCCTGACCTAGATGAAGATGTCCCTGCTCATTGCAGGGGGGTTTGACTAGATAACCTTTGAAGGTCCCTTCCAACCCAAACTATTCTTTTATTCTATGCCCTGCAGCTCCAGACTTCTGTATTTTGCTTGCATCTTTTTGTTTGATGACAATTTTGCAGAGCTCAGAATGTGTTGGAGGAAGACTTCTGGCAGGAGGTGACTTACATTTGTGTCTTCATTATTCTTCAGGAGGCAATAAAGTTTAGAAAGTACTCTCTTAAATTAATGTTTTTGGGTTTTTTTTTTCTGGATGCCACACACCTTTCTAACTTCATAATTAAACTTAAAAAAAACCTATGAAACTATTCCTGGAGTTGTAGAGGAACTTTCTCAAAAAAAAATCCTAAAATAATTGGAACAGAGATGTGGATTTATCAACTTCATGCCTGACTACACTTTGTCCATTGAAAAATTCCTCCTAATAAAAGGATAGTATCTGATTAAAATATGTTTTGTTAAAATATCAAATGCTAGGAAGCAAAGTCATACACCTGAAGAAACTCAGAAATCTGAATAAAAAAATTTTAGCAGAAATAAGTGGGCAATTTTAGGAAAAATAGGAGTTTCTACTTTTGATTTACTTATATAACTCTGACAATACTTGTTATTATTCATCTAATATGATTATTATGTCTTACAAAGCAGCTACACTTTTCATGATGTACCAACAAGTTTTGTGAAAGCAGTCAGTATTACTGAAGGTTGACAATAAATGTTTGTCATAATAAATGTGGACCTCGAAGCAGTAGCATTGTGTATTATGGCAGTTCCATTAGCAGGAAAGTAGAAACTGGCTTTCATAATGGTGAAACAATGAAACATGGCAGATCAGGTAATGGGCACATTTGTATTTAATTTTTCAGTCAAGCTCACATTGTTATGGAACAGAATGGCTTGCATCTAATGTCTGTCCTAGAAATTTTCCTGCCTGTGCACCCAAGCAGTCAAAATACACATGCTCATCTGTGTGCATTTGTGGGTGGAGAAAAGCTAGCAAAGTCTTCGAAACAATGTCTGCTTTTTCTGCTTTGCTGCTGTTATATAAGGGCCAAAATAATCTTATGAGGTCATCTGAGAATCTTAAATATACAAATGTGGGTTAGTGTTACTTATCTTCTCTTGTTTATTTTACTGTTCTAACTCAGGAGGGTTTTGTTTGTAGAGCAAAATTTAAGAACTCCAATTCCTAGGTGTTTGCTATGAGGAGTATATTTAGGTTCTGTATATTTCTATATATGAGATAATGAAAGTGTGAGTTTGTGCATTTCTGTAGCTTGGTGTACCTCATTACTGTTTTTTTTCATACTTGATTAAATAAAACAGCATTTTCCATAACTTCTGCTTTTACCCAATGTTTCAGTGGGGTTTCTGGCATCACTAGGCAGTCAGTTAATTTATGCCGGTGATGTCAAAATCCAGACAGCAACAATAACATACAGCAGGTGAATTTGATTCATGCAGTTTATTGAATTGCTAATTTGAAATGTTTAATTGTATCTGGCTGCTTTGCGGCATCAAAATATGGAACAGGAGGAGTCTTTCAGTATGTCTGGAGAGCACCTATTGCCTTGATAAGAAACTGCTTGGAGCAGATGGTGTTCACCCAGGAGTGCTACAGGAACTCAAGGTAGAAATAGCTGTATTGCTATTGATGATGCATAGCTTTTCATTTAAAATTGTCTTGGTGCTTATGATTAAAGGATGGCAAATATGATGCCAATTTTTAGAAAGGAATTTATGTGAAATCTGAATGCCTGTAAGTCTTTGCAGTATGAAGTAGCAGAAATTACTTCAGGTTAGACTTCGTAAACAAATGGATAAACAAAATCTAGATATGGGAGATATACTTGTAAATAGTCAGCCTGGCTTTTGTGAAAGCAAGTCTTGCATAACAGCCCTTTTTGGAGTTCTCTGAAGGACTTGGCACTTGTTGATGAGGGTGACCTGAATGATGTACTTGGACATCCCAACGTCTGTTGACAAAATCTCTCAACAGAGGCTTTTATGAAAATAAAACAGCCAAGACTTTAGAGAGAATGTCTTTCCTTTGATAAATAACCAATGGAAAGACAAAACCTGTGGATAGTAGCAAAATATTTGGTTTTGTGATGGAGAGAAAGAAGTCTTACATGGGTTTATTCTGGGTTCTGAATAATTCAGTATATTTTTTTGAGTGACCTGGAAAATGCAGTGATGTGGACAATTTATAACTGCAAGTTACTGTGGGGGAAACAGGGCTATGACTGATGTGAAGAATGGCAGAGGTATGTTAAGACACTGTCTGAATGGGCAACAAAATGGCAGGTGAAATTCTAGTAGATAGATATTAAGATTTTTTTCTTCCTTTATTTTGTGTACTAAATGATGGCTTTTGAGTTGGTCCTTGCTATACAATAATGAGTTACTGTGTAAAAGGACGAATCAGCTTTTCACTACAGATACTGTCATGAAAATATCAGCCTAATGGTAAAGATCAGTCAAAAAAAGAAATAAAATGCAAAGAATCATACAGGAAGAGAACGGAGAGCAAAGCAGAGCATCAGTGCAGTGTTACAGAAATCCATGTTTTTTCAGTGTTCTGAACGTTGTGTGCGTTTCTGCCCTAGTCAGAAACAATGCAGAAGAAGTAGGGAAGATTCAAAAAGAACAAGAATAGCAACAGAACAACTTTCATATCAGGAAGGTGTTGCTTATACATTCTGTAAGATGAAACTGCAATATTTCACCCAGTGTTTACTCTTGTACAGATAGGAATTTAAGCTACTATTTTCAAAGTGTGCCTAATTTGGTAAAAAGTCCGATAGGATTCTATTCAATATTTTCCAAGCAGATTTTCAAGTTGCAGTTGAATCAGAGCTTAATGACATCAGTTGGACAGCTTCCCATGAACTGCAGTAGACCTGGAATCAGTCATCCCAGAGCAAATGTTAGAATTTGATGAGCACAATTGCATTGGAGCTGTAGTTTATCTACCTTTTTCCATATATGTTACACATACAGTTTGTGAAACAGGTGATATATCATCTTGGCTTGGTTAGGGTTTGGGTTACTACATAACAAAGCAGCAGAAAAGAAAAAAAGTGGGCAGTTTTGACAAATATCCATTGAATGCTCTCTCTCAAAAAGTAATTGTTATGCCTACACCATGTTTCAGAAGAGTTAAAAAAAGACTTTCTAAAAACTTTCATCAATCTTTAGGTTGCTTTTGTTATTGCCAAAGTGGATGAGATAACATGCATAAGAGATTGTAGTGGTGAAATACGTAATGCAGAGCAAGATTGAGGTTATTGTTAGTTTTTTATGTAAGAAAACATACCACATCTTGAAATACAGATAAGAGATGTAGTAAACAACATTATGTTACATTATACCCGTGTTAGTTGCAATAAATGCTTTTGCAAATCTCACCAGCTCTGCAGGTTGTTATTTGCAAATAGGGTAGTTCCTCCATTTTTCTCTATTATTTGCAATTTGCAAATAATAAATTGAAATTTGCAATTTATACTTGTATTCCAATCACTGGCAGGAGATGTTATTTTTAATAAGTATAAGCAGATGCCTTCTCTTGCTTTTGGCAACTTTAATGTGAGGGAAAAACATTAATTAGTAAATCAGCCTTTTTTATTTTATCTGCCTGCTGAGGCTCCTTACCTTAAGTAAGCCCTGTTTGTCACAGTTGCATGGCAAGCTTTCTGTCCTGAGGACTAATTGGCAGGCTGGATGGACTGTGACATTCAAAAAATATGGAACGGAATTCAAGAAAGTAGAATGCAGCCAGAATTTTAAACACTTCTGTGCATTTACTATGAAGGACTCTGAGGTTTTCTTCTACTGTTTACAGCTTCTTCTGGATATGTTGCATTGCAACAAACTCTGAAGCTTTTTTAGCTTTCATTCCTTATTCCCACCCCTCCTTTCCCCTTTCAGCGTAAGCATCTGATTTTAAACCAAAACATTTCTTTTGGAAATGACCTAGTTTTTTGGAGATAGTGGTGTAATGATGGGAAATTAGTTGTGGCTTCAATATATTAATCCTCTAAGATTGTACTTCATCTTTGGTATTTCCCCCCTTTTTTCGCTGCCCCCCTCCTGTTTACTAAGTTGTTTTATCACTAATGATATAAGGCTACATAAGTTTAAGAAGTGGCCATTATTTTATGCAGTTTTCAGAGGAACTTCTTGAGGAAACATTACTGACATAGATTCCAGTGATGATCATGTCTTCTCATCAAGTTTGGACACTGTGATTTGAAGCTGACTTTATTCTTAGTCCATGAAGCTGCAGATCAGGTGTTATTGATCCTATAAATAGTCTGATCCCACTGAATCCATTTTGACTAAAGAATTAAACCTTATTTAATATTTACTTAAAATATAGCATTCCATTTGCCTTACTTGGAATTGTCCTGTCACTGTTTCCTTCCCTGCTCATTTCTAGATTTTATATGTTTACTTTACTCCTACACATGCTATTTGGAATTAAACTTATGGTTGGTTGGATTGCCTGTAAAGCTCAGTCAGGATCTGCACCATTGTGCTGTGCGTAACAGAATGTGCTGTTTTTTTCCTCTAGGGAATTGTCTGAAGGCTGCATCCTGGAGATTGCTTACGGCAGCAACTGTAGGCTGGACAAACTTTTGACAGTTTTGCTATATACTGTGATCCTGTTATGTTTTTAGTAGCATGTTAGTAACCAAGAAAATACAAGCTCAGAATACTTTGGCTTGATGCTGAGGTCAAGTTTAATTCTTGGTACAGTAGGTTAGACTTTGGAAAAAAAAAAAAATAATTGGTATTCTTTGTCCTTTTAAAAAACACACCAAACAAGCCATGAATGGAGATGTGATAGTTTGCTCAACTGGGGCATGGACATTTAGTCACTTATTCTGCCTCTGAGTTTGGACTGGCTTTTTTCAGAATATTTCTAGTGAATGCAGTCAAACAAATCTTCATTTACAATATGGTTGCAAGTAGATGTAGTGACTGGCATAAAACTTGCTACTAGAAGTACTGCCATGCTTCCTGTTTGCATTTTCATAGTCTGTCGGCATGTTTTGTTGAAGTATAATCAATCCTTTTTATCCACAGATGCTGGTGCATTGAGTATTTCTAGCAATTAGAGAGCAAGTCTTTAGATTTACCTCATCAGTGTCAAATAAAATTGAGTACCTATTGAGCTTTTAACATTATATCTGTAAAGCCTGCAATTGATGATTTTTTAGCAAATATATGGGGTTTACTGTGTTTCTAAAAATTTAGTAATTTGATCCTGGTTTAGAGTCAGTTATGAATAGTTATCCTGAATGATATTTGCATAACATTTAAAGCAGAGGTGGGATGTTGACAAGAAGGGCAAAATTTGGTGCTTAGTAAAGTGATGGTTTTTCAGTTATAAATAAAGGATGTGCTGGTATAGTTAATGTCTGCAAAATTTTATTTGCAGAACTGTTATTTAACTGGCTGTTATGCCTCGTTGCTTCGAAAATTAGCATCATTAACACAGATTGTATCAACATACCTACTAAGGCTGCCTTATTTAGCGGGGATAACTCATTTCTTAACCTATATTTGTGATTTTTTGAAAGAAGAGATGCATTAGAGGAACTAGCTCACATTAGATAGAAGTAAATTGAATGAGGACTGAATCTGAGAAGCTTCCTTAAATTTGTATCTCCTCAAAATAGTGTTTTATAGCATCATGTGGGCTCCTGGCATATCTCATATACCCATGTGCTTCAGCATCTGATATACTGGTGATTCAACAAAGCTTTTGATCACCGTATTTGTCTTTATGCCCTATTCTGTGCTTACATGTCTGCAAGTTGTGCATGTAGCTTTGTTTCTTAACTCCTTTTGGACTTCACACTACAGCATTGTCAGTAATAGCACAGCTAAGACTGCTGCAGATTTGTGGACATAGTTTTTGACATTTTCTTGGCTATTTAAGATGTGCTGTTTTCCAGGATTTTTCCATCCTTTGTCGTATTCTAGTTTTTATGGTTTTATCTTCAGGCAATTTTCAGTGTGTTCTTGCAACACTGCAATGGAAAGGTTTTGGGATGTATTCTGTGAGATAATGTTGCTGACTTCAGGTTAGCCTGGATGACAGATTTATGTGTATTATTAGTAAATGAATATCTTGCATATGTAATGTTTGATTTTGCCACCTATTCATGTTTTTTTTTTTTTGTGTGGCATTTCTACTTATATTAATTGCAAAATATGGAGGCATATTTATCCAAAGTCCTAAGTTCTTCTCAGATAATGTTAAATTCAACATGTGTACAGTAAAACAAAATCAGCTTTATTTCTTTCTCATCTGTGGACTTTGAATTGTACACTTTTTTAAATGAAATGGAACTTGGCAAAATCCACCCCGGTCCATGGAAAGAGCCGCTGGCAGCTTCAGTGGCTTTTTGATCATCAGGCCTCTTAGATATTGTGTATGAGTATGTGCAGTTGAATATTACATACAGAGGTTGTACATCTGCCTGTGATGCATTTTGCTTTTTTATCTTGAATGTCCATAGAAATCGTGGGGTCCAAATCTTGGAAGCTTGATGTGTGTATTTAAGCAGGAGTTTAACCTAGTTGAAGCCAATGGGGCTATTGGTAGGATTAAGAATGATGATGTAAGAGTTAAAATTAATATAAAAAGCATTTAGGAATATGTTTATGCACTTCACTTGTTTAATGCCAAAAAGCTTTGCTGTAGGGAAAAAAACATAATCCTTGTTCTAGTGTTCTTTACTAAATACTAAAATTAGAAAGGCTTAGATTATGGAATATATTTTATCCATAAGTTTGATTACAATTCTTAATCAATTAAAAGAAGAGGTAGCATATTAGTTAATTTGTATTCTTGTTCTCTGGAAAGGTTGCAGGTAGGAAATATTTGACACGGATCTATTCCTTCTATTTTATCTCCTTCCCCTTTAACACACTGTGTGTTCCCTTATGCTACGCAAGAAATGTCTTATTAACTTCATTAACTGCTGAAGTTATTAACTGCCATAAACAGAGCAGTCTTGGGTAAGCTGAAGTTCTTTTTCTCAGATGCCTCTGTGTTTGGGGGGAAGTTATGAAGCTATGAAAGGCTTGTACTGAACCAGAATAGGGTATAGATGAAGAAAATCCTCTCTGCAGTTGTCTGGGAAGACTTTTTATAGAAGAACGAGAAGACTATATTTATTAAAAAAAATATTCAAAAGACTGATACAGCAAAGTCTTACATTCTCTCAGAGATTACCTTGAATGCTTCTGTAGAGTTTCAGTATGTTCTAAGTGAAAATTGTATTTAGTACTTTAGCATTTTCAGCATCATTTAGAACATTAATAAATTTGGAAACTGTACCAATTGCTTCCCAGAAATTGAAAAAATACTCTTTCGGTTGAGGATTCCAAGTACATAATGTTCTGAGGCTGAAAATCAGTATTTACTGGTGACAAACCTCATAAAAGGCAAATTCAGTGGACAAGGGTGAGGAATAGTGACATGATGGTACTAGAGCTAAATGACTTAATGAAAATAATTTTTCAAGAGCACCTTGATGCAGTTTGAAAATTTGGATTCATTTGAACAATAGAATACCAGAAATGGTATCAGACTTCTCTTTCTTCTAGATCTTTTTGCCACAGGCAGGTGGCATGTGCTGACTACAGCGGCAGAGTGACTGTTTTTTTGTTTGAGACAGTTTATTCAGGAATGATACAGAATTTTGTTTATATTGTTTCACGTTGTTGCCTGGAAATCTGAAATTAAATAAATGGTCGATTGGAATGACTTTCTGTTTTAAAACCTTTCTTCTGCATTCAGTGTTTACATGTTTTGAGGGTGGTTTTATCTTTGAAAAGTGTGGCACTTTGCGTTTGTTGTCATTGGATTTGGTGATACTGATTTTAGATTTTCTTGGGGGGAGACGGAGGGGTGTATACACAATTCTGATCTTTGAAGGGCTTGCTGTGAGTTCTAAATCATCCACAAATGGTAGGTGCCTGTGTTTGCTCCATCATACTTTGAAAATAGCATGAGCTAATATAGTAAAGTCCTCTGCAGGAAGATCCCAGACAGATTTCCAGCTTGAGAAAGAGTAATTCTTCCTTGAATGTTTAGCATAGTCAGATATTTTCCTTCAGAAATTTTATCATGATTTCAATACTTGTTTATTAGATTCTGTGGTGTCACAAAAATAGTTCCCTCTCAAAAGCGTGGAAGTGAGATCAGATATAATCCTAGGCCGCCCTTATATATTTTGTTATGAAACTCTTTCTCTCAGAAGGGCTTTGCTCTTGATGCTCTTGTTCCATTGTTTAATGGTGCTTTCCTAACCCTTCTTATTATGTACCTAGTTCATTCCTAAACTGTTATTCTGAAAATTAAAGCACAGTTGCATGGGCATCATCAAAAGCTTTCTTAAGCATGGTATCTATTATTTTGCCCTGTAAGAGTCAGCTCATGTAAGAGGAAATGAGGGCACATGGATTAGTCTAATTGTTGGGGGCCAGTGTGTGCATGTTTTCTCACAAAACTCATACTGAACATTGAGTTATCTTGTGCATACTCTCTAAAGTTGTTGAGCATTGCCCAGTATTTCCCTGAGTGCCAAAATCTGGCTGCCTAGCCTGTACGTTTGTCTATAGATTGCTCTCTCTGACTTTAAAGCAAAGTATTATGTCTTCATTTCACAAATCTTTTGGGATTTCATCAGTCTCTCTTGAAGTATCAAAGACATTGCTTTAGCTGGCTCTTAAAATATTCTAGATGAATTATTCCAGCTGACTGAAATATAGTTAACCTCTCTAAATATATTTAGCTTCCTCTTTCTGAGATGTGTTTCTGCAGACAACAGTTCTTTTGTTCTTCATCATGTGGAAATGAGTACAGTTGAACAAAGGCCAGGTACAGACTCAGAACAGTAAAGTGTTTGCCCCTTGGCCTGCAGCACACCAGTGATTGCTTCAGCTGATGCTCTTCACCCAAACTGGAGATTTGTGAGATGTAACAGAATGGCTCAAAATCTTGTATGTTATGGATTTAGATTCAGTAATTTGTTTTGACTGTCTCTGGGAGTGTTCAACTCCCTGTGCAAGACAGCAAGACAGTTATCTTTCACTGAAATAAGAAGAAATATATAGGGCAGACTTTAATCCCAGCTGATTTGGATTAAATCTGATATTTGTCTTCTAAGTAGCCCTATACAATTACGAGGCCATAGGACCAATACTCTAAAGCTCAGAATAAGTAACTAGTTAAAAACCTGCCTACTCAGTTTTTGTATGCTGCTGCTGCTTCAGTCCCAGAATCAGATGGGTTTTTTTTTTCTGAAGCAATTAGCAGTGAAATAGTTAGTAAGTAATTGGTATTTGTTTATTTCAGGCATTGTGACACCCAGAAAATGAGGAAAAGCTTTTCACAGTCCTCAGGATTTGGACCTGTATTTAGAGAAAAAGCCTAAACCAGTTTAGTCATGCAAGTAGGTTAATGAGTATAATTCTTGAGTTTACAGTTACTCTTTCTGGATGTTCATTTTGTGACTGTATGGGTAGCAACATCTGTTCAGATTTTTTATAAACATAAATTCTGTAGTCATTAAGACATCTAATGCTGAAACAGGTCCTAAACCTGAAACTAGGAGGTGGTGTGGACTCTGACATTCTGCCTGTTCAAATGTTATCTATTATTTGGTCTAAATTTCTATATCTTGAGAAAAATCCATGGTTAATCTAAAACATGAAAATCCTCTGCAATTTTGTTCCCTTACCTCAGAAAGGTTATATTTAGAACTAAGAAAGGTTCAAAGATAGATGGCAAGTATGCTTAAAGGTATGAAATGAATTACTTGATATCAGCCCATTGTTAAATTCTGCCAAAGCTGTTTTCCACTTATTTGTCATGATGAGAATTTGCGCTCATGAATTACAAACCAGCAGAATTTATTGGTTATAGCGGGTACAGATCAAATGCTAGCATTTTGCTTCCATTGTTCAGATTGCACTGGCAAAGTGTATATTTAGAAGCAGTAATCTTTCCTCTGGGGTAAGTCTTGACTTTCTCTTGGCCCCAGATAAGAAATAGCAGCCCTTTTGTTTCCTTGTTCTGTTCAGTGTGGAAACAAAGTTAACTATAAAGACAGTGTTAAAAATACAATTTTTAGAATACTGGTGTTAAAATAAAAATCCGTTGTACCTATCTGCCAGAGTGCTTACTGTAGAATGGGAAAAATTTCAGAGTAAGCTCTCATCTGCTCCAGTATCTTCTGCTGGAAACACACTTTCAGTTACTGATTGGAATAGCATGACCTGAAAGTATTAGGATTTTTTTTTTTCTTTCTCTAAAGTAAACCAACAAAGTAAAATTTTCAGTTCTTATGGACTGGATTCAGGAAGATTTACTCCTTGCTTTGCTTGAAGAACTTTACAAGTCAACAGATTAAGAATAAAGCAGTACTTGTACATTTCCTTTAGCAGTATAAAACCATATCATATCATACTACTAATCTACTGGTATACTACCATATCATACTGCTAATATGTGCATATTTTATTTTAAAATCTGTAAGTGGCAGCAAGAGCTTTTATAGGAAATAATTATATAGGCAGAATTTGAAGTAATGTGTATTTTCATGCATGAAATACAAAGATTCAGTGTCAGTGGCATGGTTCATGAGGCATTATGTAGGAGGAAAATCATGTTCTTGTACTAAGAAAAGTGTGAAAATGCCTTAGGCTGTGCTTATCCTGGGGAAAATGCCACATGTAAAAAATCATGGTAGTAAGCATATTTGATCATGTGTTAAAATTGTTCTCTATTTCATGTATTAGTTCAGAAATACAACTGATTCATCTAGGCTGTTTCCATATGAAACTTCTATTTGAATAATACTTTTGTACTCAGCCTTGGAGAGCTATGGGGGTTGTGAAGAAACCCTTAAGCCAAAGACCACGCCCATGAGGACATGGGTAGGGTGAGCATAGCAAGTGTGGCCTTGTCTCTGCTGCATCTGTCCCTATGCCATCTAGTCAGCCTCCCTGACTTGTCCTGTCAAGGTGTGAAGTGGTAGTATAGTATGCCTGTGTCTGCCTAGATGGTTCAGTCAGCTGTATTACTCCAAGGAGAGCTTCTATATGTTTTGAATCCATAAGCAAGTATCTTCAACTTGAATAAAACTTGTGTTCTAGACTTGAGCTTGTCAGTGATACTTGAGCTTGTCACCCAGTCTTCACAGAGTCTCAACACACCTCATCATACTGAATGGTTATAACAATAATATTTGCTATTTAGGAAGAATGTCTCCTAAAAACTTGCTTATAGAATAGTCTAGAAGCCAAAGTGTTGTAAAGCTGAAAGTGTGTAAACAAGCATCCTGGTCTTTTAAGCTAAGTTGAAAGTATCAAGTCGTCTTTGTTTAGGTAGATCTTTCCAATATTTCATTTTTTATCTTTCTATTTATTGATTACTTTTTCCTCTAAATAGGAGACTCTACAAAAGAAAAAGTCATTTTCAAACTTTATTTCCAAAGTTGTCCTGGTTTCAGCTGTAACAATTATTTTTCTTTTTAGTTGTCAGTGCAGTGCTGTGTTTTGGATTTAGTCTTGAGAACAATGCTGATAGCACACTGATGCTTTAGTTGTTGCTAAAGAGTAAGTTGTTGACTTACTCTGGTCACAAGCTTTTCAGTCTCTCATGCTCTGCCAGTGAGGAGGGGCACAAGAAGCCGGGAGGGAGCAGAGCCAGGACACCTTACCCAAACTAGCCAAAGAGGTATTCCATACCAAAGCACATCATTCCCAGTATATAAACTGGGAGGAGCCACCTGAAGGGACTGATCACTGCTTGGGTTGGCTGCTGGGCATTAGTCAGTGGGTGGTGAGGAATTGTGTATCACTTGCATTTTCTGAGCCTTCATTTCTTCTCTTGTTGTTTCCTATTATTAACATTATTGTTATTGTTGGCATTCTTTCTATTATTGCTATATTTTACTTTACTTTAGTTGTTAAACCATTCTTCACTCATGGGCTTTACATTCCTTTGATTCTCCTTCCCATTCTGCTTGGGAGGAAGGGGTGTGAGCAAACTGTTGCGTGGTACTGAGTTACTGGCTGGCTCTAAATCACGACAACAATGTTAGATTTATAAAGCCACCAATGAGCAGGAGATTGCCATTAATTCTCTTTGCAATTAAATTTAAATGCATGTAGGGTGACCAGGAAAACCAAGAATTTTGTCCTCCGGAAATGAAAAGCCTACCAGTCATGTATCTTGATATTACAAGTGGTCTTTCAGGCCTAAAGCATGTAGCAGGAAATAGAAAGTAAAATGTAATTCAAGTGATTTTGTAAAAGAGACTGTAAACCAGTTGTTTGATGTGATTGCAAATGTTGGAATATGTTAGCTATGGAAACATTTTTCCCACTTCTCAGTGGAAGCAGTGTTATTTTGCTGGACTTAGTATGACTGCCTGTGTTAGTTGTTAAAATTTGTGATAATGAAGAACTGCTTGCTGTGTAGGTGTATCTAAAGTGCTAGAGGCTGTGTGCTGTCACTGTAGATTCAGAATACTTGGAAATAGAAGCCAGGTGGTGAGAATTTCTTGTTAGATCTCTGAGGATTCTGCTTGCAAATCTTGCATCCCTACCTGAGGGTTATTTAAGGATTAACTAAAACCGGGAAATAGAATTTTGTTGGATCTGAAATCATGTGGCAGGGAAATGAATGCTCAAAATATTTAGCAAATTCTACACTGGAATTGTTTTTCAAAGTGGTGTTTGTACAATGAGCAGGTAAATACTTCATGGCAATTCATTTGTCAAAAAGATAATTAAACTAGATAATGCAGTGGTTTTAAGAATTACCTCCATCTTCCTCATCGTAAAGAGGAAAACAAAAATAAGTAGTCCAGGATAGATTTAGAGCTCATGTGAACTAGTTCAGTACAGTTTGGATTCTTAGGGCCACTTATGCTGTCTGGTATGTAAAACTGCTTTTGAAGCAAGTGCTATAAAAGAGTTGGCTATTGATAAATTAAGCTCTTGTTCTTCAGGCAATTTAATACCTCCCATGTTGAATATAAGGAATTTATCTAATAACATCATCTTAAAAGATTGTTTGAAAGGAAATATAATTTGCACACAAATACTCAACTTTCCTAACAAATGTTTAGAGGAAAAAGATACTAGCTATGTGACAGAATAATTTGTACAATACTAATTGGAGGCTTGATTTTGCCAAGCAGATGAAAAGATGATCAGAAAATGTGGAGAAAGTTGGATCTGAGGGACAGCTGTGCTCAGATGTTGGAAGAATATTCGCAGATGTGGATTTATGAAATCTGGTTTTATGGCAGCAAACCAAAGATGCCATGACTCATACAAATTGAGAGCTGCTTTACTTATTCATCACTTTAACAGTTTTCTTTGACATGTGCATTAGTTAAAAGAGACATGCACTATATCTGGTTACAGTGAGTTATTGCAGATTTTCATGAAAACCTGCTGTCTATTTTGCTATAGAAATGCAATACAAATGTGGGTTACTTGGATAAATTTTAAACATCTGTACAATATAACAAAGGTCTTTATGAGTAGTTATTTTTCATAATGCATGACAAATATTTTTTCAGTATCAAGGACCAGTTTGGAAAATACACTAGTAGTATATACTCACACTTTCCATCTGAATTATAGAACCAGTGCATGTTACAGTTAACTTGTTAAAAAAAAAATCTCATGAATTTCATTATGGTTTATATATGTCTTTATTCATGCTTTCAGTTACATTGAAAAGTACATGAAAATAATAAAATTATAGAATATTGGAAAGACCCTTAAGATCATGAAGTTCAACTGCTAACCTAACACTACCAAGTCCACCACTAAGCCCACTTTCCTGGGCAGCTTGTTTTTTTTTGCACACACACATTTATATATATGTATATAAATGCTATGAAAGTAAGAGTTCTATTTACCTGAGATGATTTAAAGTCTCTAAGCTTCCATGTAAATTTGAAGGTGTTTCAGTCTTAGTTTCTTTTTTCTCTTCATTTGGGTAGTCAATTCCGTAAGAAAGTTACATATACTATTGCTGTTGGAAGTCAGCAATAATACTTAAAATTTCAGTAAGAAAACAATTGAGCGTGGAAGGAGCACATCCCCCAGATTTGGAATGGTATGTGATATTGAATCAACTACTGATACTCACAGAGACTTTGTGATAGTAAATGAGTCTTTTTTCACTAATCTTACGCACAGTATAAACTCAATGAAACAGAACTGGTTTTATTGAGCACTGGTTAAGTTCCAGTAAGCATTTTGGTTGCTTTTCTAGTTCTTGACTTTTCAAGTAGTAACCTTTTTATGCTTTGACTATATTTCTTTGTTCAGAATTACTTGTGTATAGTGTGATACATCTGTGTCTATTTTGCTGCCACATCTCAATCCTGTTTAGTCAGGACTCTTGTGAAGATTATATTAAGGTTTCACCTCTCAGAATAAGAGCTATATTCATGTGTATATTCTTAATGTCAGTAATTAAGGTACTCATAAAGAGAAGTAAGCCAAAAATATTAATCTTTCCTTAATACTAATTAATTCATTTTATGTCTTCAAATAATTCTTTTGTAGAACCTAAAAATATATAGCCTGTACTTAAACGGTGAGTAAGAACTAGTAAGGCGGAGTCTTATTTGTTATGACAGATTAAGGTTAGAATGAGTTCTTGGTAAATGCTTTTCATCAAAAGTATGTTGTGTTCATGATTTTAACACTTAAGATGGAAGTATGCATATAAAATATGATACTACCATCAGAACCATTCAGAAACAATACGTGATTTCCAAATAGTTTGGAATAAATTGATTTTTATCCCCTCCACTCCCAGCTTTGAAGTCCCTTTTGCTTGCTTTCTTTAAGAACAATTTTGAAAGTCTGAGTCATACTTTAAGCAAATGGTGGAATTCTCTGGAAAACTGAATTTGAGTTTCTTTCTCTCTCCACATGAGAGACCTTCTTCATGAGAGATTTCAGCTTGTTTCAGGTTCAAAGAAGCACAGACATTTTTTGAACGCACAAGAGAATTCCTTCACTGGGACTAGTTGAAATGAATGGCATCTCAGCCATTGCTTCTGAGCATAAAACCTTGGGGCTATAAATGGAACAGGCACCATTTCAGTTCCCAAGAGCAGTTTAGTCTGAGAGTATAGATTCATTCACTTTAATGCCTGGGATATTCTCAGGTTATAACTTCTGGAGCTGAAGCGGTTCTTCTGTGCAGCCAGCGGCTGTCCCGGTGAGAGTTCACTGTTTTGTACTTCTTCAAATGGCTTCCACATAAGCGCCTGCTGTGCAGCTGGCTGCTAGAATTGTTGCTGTTCCTCTTGTCAGAAGCAAGCTTCTTGCCAGCCTTCTTTCTACAGCCAGCTCTCATCCTGCTGCCCTCACTGCCTCCTCTCTCCTTAATATGGATTCTGACTTCATGCTAATCAGTTTCTTTTAATGGGTGGTGCTGGACCTCAGCTGTCCTGCGGCAAAGGATTGATACAGCTCTTTGTAATGAGTTTCATTAAAGAAAAACAGAAGTTGTATCAGTACATGCATGCATTTATTAGAGGCTTGCAGCAGACATTTTAAATATAGCTGAGCTTCACAACTTGCTTGTGCATCTAGTTACTTAGTCTTGGACTGTATTGTATATGTCTCAAATCCAATTATCTTCAAACTCTAATATAGTTAGGGTTTACATTTGGTTGTGGTGGTAAATTCTGAAAAAAACAACAGCTCCTATCTTATTTACATGTACTTGTATTTTAGCTAAAAGCTAAACATTATGAGTTGCTTCTATTTCTAAAATTATTACAGCGTTCAAGATCTAATAAATTACTATCCTGGCATTTCGCCTCAGAGAAAGACAGCTTAAGTATAGTATTTTGTGAATTTTATTTTTTTTTTTTTGTTACTTATATTAAACTCAGACTTTTCTGATGTCTCTGTTCATGCAAAAGGAATAGTTTTGTTTAGTTTGTTCTTAACAGCTGTAAGGGACTGAACTTGTTATTTCCTATCAGTACGTATGTTTATTATTGCATTCTCTTCAAACTTGGGAGCCATAGGAAAAAAACCTGTCAGAACTGCCAACCTCCAGCCTTATCCAAGTGTCATCTCCATGTATTAATGTTATTGATGAGAAATTTTTCTTCAATGCCTGGAGCATCATGGGTACTGAGTACCCAGCCCAAGGAAAGAATAATAGCTAAGTTATGCCTTTTTCTCAAATGAGTCTCTTCCTGTAGCCACTGGTTCTCCTGAAGGAGAATTTAATGGTGAGGAACTTAACAGTTAGGAAGAATGAGCTGAAATTGGCCCTGAGATCTGGAAGCTAAGGCTACAAAGGGCACAAAACTGTCAAATGCATATTAACTTCATAAACTTGATATCTTTGGAAAACCAGCTAGAACTTCTCTCCCTTACTGACAAAGCTAATAGGACGTAGCAGTGTAAACCAGTTTCTTCACTCTCTCTCAGGCTCTGAAACATCACCCATGTTCTCTGCTACCAGTAGAGTCTCTAATGGTTTCCCACTAGCCAAAGTGCAGAACTGGGATATACCTTGCGCTCTAAAGCTAGCATTTGCTTCAAAAATTAAGCTGTGTTCTTTGTAATAATTGCTGTTATTTAGCTCCCATGACTCATCCTTCTTCCTTCAACACTGCAGAGCTATAGGCCACCATTCTTGATCCTGTTCTTCAGTGATAAAGTCACAGAATAATTTTGTTTGCAACATGACTTTAGCTGCAATTACTATGGCAAATTGATAATCTGTTTTTCTGTTTCAGACTAAATCATCTTCTGTCAAAGCTAAATGTTTGCCTAACTTACATATTCAGCTGCAAGCTTAACTAGCAAACAATTTGTCTTCTCAAGCTTTTATTTTTTATTTCTTGGCTGTTGGAGACTTCAGGCTGACAAATACAAACATCTTCAGTTCAGAATCAGTGAATCTGGCCATTTCTTCTTGCTACTTGCACAATATTTCTCTTATTACTTTTGCTCTCCAGCCATGCTACATTAATCCAGACTTTGCTAAATTATTTCAGTTACTGAAATACTTTCCCCTCTGTTTTATGAAAGAGCAAGCTAGTCCAACTAATACCTTTCAAATTCTTTCTTTATTCTGCCTGTTGTTTTTGCTGTGGGTGTTCAGCCTGGAGAAGAGAAGGCTGCATGGAGACCTCATAGCAGCCTTCCAGTATCTGAAGGGGGCCTATAGGGATGCTGTGGAGGGACTCTTCATTAGGGACTGTAGTGAGAGGACAAAGGATAATGGGTTCAAACTTAAACAGGGGAAGTTTAGATTAGATATGAGGAAGAAATTCTTTACTGTGAGGGTGGTGAGGCACTGGATTGGGTTGCCCAGGGAAGTTGTGGATGCTCCATCACTGGCAGTGTTCAAGGCTGGGCTGGACAGAGCCTTGGGTGATACGGTTTAGTGGGAGGTGTCCCTGCCCATGTCAGGGAGGTTGAAACTAGATGATCTTAAGGTCTTTTCCAACCCTAACTATTCTATGATTCTATGATTAGACATAGAGGTAACAGGAAGTTATCTATACAGAAAAGTGTGAAGAAAACATAAAGGTGCTTGAGTGCAGCTGTTGTTTGTTCCCCACACTGTCACAATCTAATCCTGGACTGCGGCTGTTTGTCAGATAGGTTCCAATCCTGATTTGTTTTTTTTTTTTTTCCAATGAAGGTGATGTGAAGCACAGCATTGAGAAATAACATTGAATTTCAGGGGAAAAAAGAAAAGAAAGACAAGACAAGGAGCTGAAGAGTTCTGCAAGCTCTGCTGTGCTCATTCTCAGTCTTACTGACAGAGAAGCAGAGTGGCTGTGTTTGTATTTAAAGCACAGTGCTACAGTGCTGTAGCACAGAGTTCTGTCTTTTCATTAATCACATTTTTTTGAAAGTCAACATGCAGAATATTGGCAAAGCTTCCTATCAAGATCTGGACTACAAAGTTGGTAAAAATGTTTGAACATCAGTTCAATTAAGCCTGAAGCAATTAACTGGCTTACTCTCTCCTGCTCTTAAGAATGAACCAGATGTGAACAGTCACCACTGATGTGTTTATATAAAACTAGCTTTTGTTCTTGTGCAATACTTTGATATTCTCAGTAGCTTATAAGCCTCCTGGGGTTCTATTTCCCCTAGTCAGTTGGCAGAAGGAATTAATATTTTTGTTCATTACAGTACTAATGGAAACAGTTTTAAGAAGTTCGTGTAGAAGTTTCTACATCGGTGGCATTAACATGACTTTGCAGGGAGCTTTTCTTGGAAATGACAGTATGTGATAGGTAATAATTGCCAGCATAAACAAAAACTTTCAATAGAGATACAGAGGGTACAATGGATAACCCCAGACTAAGAGCCTTTGATTTGTTGCCAGAGTGTATAGGTTACACAGCAGCACACAAATACTTTGTGTATATGTTGTCAGACGGCAAGTGCTGAAGGAGTTTAAGTTTGTAGAAATGCTGTAAGAAGATCTGCATCATAGTAGTTACTAGTTACTGCTCATTTTGCTTATGGGATGTACTCTTTGAATTTATTTTCTATGTTCATATGAAGTGAAATTTAAGGTCTTAAAGTTTTTCTGAGTGTACAGCATGAGTGTGCTTTTGCTTAGTCAATCAGAGTGTTTTTTTTAATTTGGCTTCACAGGATTGAAAAGAGAATATTGTGTAATCACCAAAGCACCAAAGAATTGCAGAGTCTCAAGCAAATGGCATGAATGGAGACCAGGGGTCTGTCATGGGTTCAGCAGTAGCAGTCATTTTTCTCCTTCCTAGTAGCTGGTGCAGCACTGTGTTTTTAACTTGTGGC
>JANRGW010004743.1:0-24565 GCA_024733675.1 Psilopsiagon aymara | reverse complement strand
GAGACAATTGTTGCTGGTGGCACGTAGAAGGAACCAGCCTTAGAGCCCAAAATTAGTATTTCTAATTATGATTTGAAAATAACCATAGATTAATGAAGTTTTAAAAATTCCTCATTATGCAAAGCCCTCTTCTACCACTCATATCTGACTGCCACCATGCTGGGGAGGTCAGCTTTGAATACCCCGAGACTTTCAGCTCCAACGTCCTGCAGCTCCAAGTGATCCCATGGGAGTGCTGAACCCAACCCAATACAGGTGGGGGCCTGGAAGTGAATCCATGAGAGATGCAGCTTTCAAACTATGGCTGTATCCATTCAGCTACACACTATTCTTGAAGGACACAGAATCAAGTATCATACAAAATATCTTTTCAAGCATCCAAGTGGCACCTATTTAAAGTTCAGCTTTCTGTGAATTATGCAGTCTAAAAGCAAGGTCAATACCCCAGAAATGTAGGGTTTTTTCTCTCATCAACTAACATATAGCTCTTCGCTCCATAACTGCTGACACCTAACGGCTGTTTTTATGTCACCCATCAAGTCCTGCAATCCACTTATTGTCCCTGTTGGGATTTGGTGTGCAGGCAGTCTTGCTGTGGAGGAAGTGGGCTTTGCACCCTATTCCTCTTTATTCAGTTTACTTGAAAACTCCCAACTTCAGCTCTGCAAAGAGCTGTCATTTGCATTTGAAGAAGGAATAATTATTTTAATCCGCCAGAGTTTTTCTTCAAACACAAAATTTCTGATCCACAAAGCAATAGTTTGAGGCGTAGCACAGAACATTCAGTTACTCATGGGGAGAGACTGGCCACCAAGTATTTTTGTGGCTCACCAAAAACATGAGAAGAATTCTGAGATTTTACAGCTTTTCAGTAAATAAAGCACCGTACACCTCAGAAACTTTCAAGATACATATGATGTTAAATACTTCCCATTAATATATGTAGAAATTATACTTTCTATAAGGTTCCTAGAATCATATTTGTACAATTTTTCTCTGCTCGTATAGACTCAGAGTGCAGGTAACTGTCAGCCTGCCTTCACATGAAGCAGTCTATGAAAAATGGTAAAAATAATTTCTTAAAAAGTCTCTAACATCATTCTGAAATAGTTTGCCTGTAAAATATGTAGCATGCACAAAATACACCGAGGCATAGAGTGACACAAACAATTTATTGGCATTAGGCTGGGATGAGCCACATAAGTCATGCAGGGCTTCACTACTCCTAAGTATTAGCATCATCTCAAACTCATCAATAACACCTGCACTCTATTGCATCCTTGCATGACCTGTGTACCTATCCAAACTATAAACATAACATTTTTTTCAGTCCAAACAGTAATAGGCAAATGGCTAGATTTCACTCATTTTTGTGTTCTCCAGATAGTAAAATAGACAGATATTTAATGTACATACCAAAAAGTGGAGTGCCAATAAGTACAGAGTCATACTTCCGAGTTAGTTTATAGATGGCTGTATTTTTTGGCTGTACCACTAAACCATATCTGCATGTGTATAGGTATAGATAAATATCTGTAAAGGCAGAATCTGCATGCATCAAATAGAGGGCTAGATAAATGCAAGACAAAGTACATGATAAAAATAATCCTAATTTCTATATACAATTATGAACTCTTGACTAAAATTGCTAATTAAGAAATAAGATCTTGAGGTTATACAGTGTCCTTTCATACTGATCCTAGAGGTAACTATCAGAGCTTTTGCTCTTTTGCTTTATAATTTTCCTAATTGGTCATTAAGAAGTCCATCATTCTAATTCTGCCTTTGCCAGCAACACACCATGGGTCAGCAAGTAAATTAATCTACCGCTACACCTCAGTTTCTCCAACTGCAATACAGGAAACACATATCCATCACTAAGTCCTGTAGGAGTTAATCTGTTAATGTTTGTATCAATCAAGTTGTCAAGTGCTATTTAAGTACTTATTATTACTCATACAATAATTCTCTCCTTCAGGGCTCCATAGGTTTGTAAATGCCTTTTTCATCACATACGTGAAGTTGTTTTGGGGCAGGTGAGATGACCTGGATTATGGACTGATCAAATATGTCCTTTTGTAGGTTGCTTCAGAACCCCAAGTGCTTCAGAGCAAGGCAGACCAAGCATTCCTGATGTTTTGCTTCCATGCTGCAGAACAGTTTGCCCTTTTCCCTTTTCATTTCACCACAACACTTTTGTCAGCTACAATGTGCACTGTGTCAGGGGACCGATGTAACTTAAAGATGTATTTGTATCTTATGCCCAAGTACTGCTCCACGCATAACCTCATGTGAGCATCCGTCCCATGAAGGAATTGTTTGGCAAGGGTTTTCGCCTTCCTTCACTCTGTTCTTCTTGGGTGTGCCTTCCTTTTTGGGTTGGAGGTCAGTAGGCACAAACTCTAAGGTGATATTCTGTTTATCCAGAGCATCATTTTTTCTGAGTGTTTTGGAGATAAACTCTGCTTACTCAGGATGCCCAGCTCTGAGACATCTTGGCGAGATGTCCCACCTTGTTGCACATGTGTTGTACACAGCTTTTGCCCCAGGCAAAAGGAGGGACAAAACTTGCGTCCACATCTAGAAAACCCTCTGAAGGTCATTTATTCCCCTTGTAGGCACACTGGGACACCAAAACATATAACACAGTCAAAAACTTCACGAAAATCTCAGACTCCAAGTCTGCACATTGTGCATGTGCTGCCAGCCTGAAGCTTGCAGAAGGCACTGCAGTTACTCCACAAAAGGTGTAGAGTTGCTCTACACAGCTGAAAGAGCTTGTAGACTTCTCCTCAACTTATGGCCATGACACACCACTGTCATTAGAGCACACCAATATAAATCAATATATGACAAGTTAGTGCTCTTTATAACTCTTGCCTATACAAAGGATGTGTAGCATTCAAGGCACGTGTTAGCCAGGATTTCTGGGGCCTCCGTGCACTGTAAGCTTCAAAAAGTATAGTAGTCTCCTCACAAAAAAAAAAAAATCTAGTCTCCTCACAAAATGAATTCTTTCTACTGGCACCAGTGAAGCTAAATACAACTTATAAAATATTGAGCAGATCTTCATAAGGAATGCAAGCAAAAAAAGTGACACTTCAATTATTATCTTTATGCTCCAGAAATATCCCATTGATATGAGAAACAGATAATTCACATTACTGTTTCAACTACTCTGCAGAATCAGGAGATACTGGTGCATCATCTATACCAGGCATGCAGACATTAGTGCTGTGCATCTATGCATGTAGCCTGTAGTTATTTATCAATTGTTTATGTATGCATTTATGTAGGAATTTATTTAGTTTATAAACATTTATATTGTAAAGCATGGGATGATAAATTCACAAGAAAAATACCCACACTGGGTAGCATGACTGTGCCTTCCTGACAGCACCCAGACAGTGACAGCAGCCAAAGTACTGAGACAGAGAAGAGCAGAGTTCTAAGCAAAAGTGTTACGTGTGATTTTCTCCACTGTGCTCTCAAGGAAACCAGTTCTTTCAGCCTCTAGAGACCAGTTTAAAGAGTCTGTTGCCCACAGCTGATCCTTGGAAAATCAGTGAGATTCTGTGGCTGCTAATACATTAGCAATTGATGTAACTTTCAAATTATTTCTGTATTTTCAGAACAAGCTGTGCTATGTGCAGAATTTAAAATCTCTCAGTAAATCACATAACAAATAAATGGCTATGCATAATCACTTGTTAAATAGATCATTTTCTCATTGTTCCAGCGTTGAAGTCAGACACCTAAACCCAAAGTCCTTCAGTTTCAAAGCAAAATATTTAGCAGGATTTCTTTTAACCCAGATATCTTTTCCTGCCTATCCTTAAGTCAGTTTTCCCATAAAATCTATTTTTCCTTTAAATGTATATATTTTTATGTTTCCTAATGCACCCAGCATGACAGAGGCAAGTGACATTAATTAAACATATGGCTGTATGTGCTATTATGACATGTCCCTCTCTTACTATCTTCAAGGAACCTTTTGCTATGTGCTACATGGGTACAAGCGCAGAACAAATGATACTGTATGTTCTGCTGCGTCTAAATACACGTCTGAGCAAGTCAATACAGAAAGCAGCATGCTAAGAGGCTCTAGAAGACCAGTGAGTGATTCATTGACAGGTATCTGTTAATGAAGCAGAGGCTGATTTGTCCTTTATATTATACCTCACTTTCCAAATAATCCTGCCATTTGTAGGATTGTTTGTGTGCCAAAAGACACAACATAGGAGCAGTCCTCCAGTTCAAACCATGCAGAGGTTGCCCCTGGCTCTGTGTGATACTGGTGAGGAAGATGGGATAGATGGAGCTGCAAGAGTAGCACACATGCAAGTCCTTCTCTAAAGCTTGGCAGCACAGACCAAGCCAAAGAAGAGCAAACTTCTCTGCCATTTATTTGCCATATGACTAAATACACATTTCAAAGAGCATCCCAGCTATATTGAAATCAACATTTGTAATAACTTGGAACCCTTTTTTTCCTTTGGAACAGTCTAAACCTGAATCAGCCCTTGGTATGAATCTGAGATTTCTGCCCCCAAATTTCTAAAATCGAGTTATTTCTTCCCTGCTAGAAGCTCCACAACCCTGGTATTTCAAACATGAAGGTGAGGAACACTATTTTCTTCACTTTTAGCTATTGAAATTGGCAAGAACAAATTTATATAATGAGCCATAATAACCAGTTTCTCCCATCAAGTTACCTATTTATCTCCTACTGTAGTGGTCTAGAAAGCATGAAAATGATGGAAAAATATAGGTGTAATGATAAATCTCTGGGGCTGATAGTGACTAATTTCAAATAGTCTTTATCCATGGGGGTGCTTCTTGGAAATACCCACTCCTTGGGAAACTTTCAGAGTCACTCAGACTCTTCATAATATAACAGTGTCCTCTTCACACAGACAAATAAAACCCTGTTTATCTAATCCTTTTAATCCAAATCTGTTCTATCTCTCAGCCTGTATCACTTACCCAATGTCTACTACCTTTATCTCAATGCTTTGATGTCCTGGATCATTCTGGATAAGCCAAGCTGCTGAGGGAGCACACGTGTGACACATGCTGCCAGCCACAGGTCGGAAAAGCTCCCTTACCCCACAGGAAAAAGGATTTAAAGTGATCATCAGAAAAGATTTTTCTGACAGTATTTCCCTCATAAATATTATTTAAGCAACTCAGAGACAGCAAAAGAGCAACTATGGGGTTTTTTTTCTAACCAGCTGGAACGACACTATTTTGAGATTCTACCCAGAATTCTGCACACCATGCCATCACCAACAGTGCCCCTCTTGCCCTCCAATAAAAGCACAACATGGGATGCAACATTTCACTTTAAGCATAGCAAGACTCACCCTTAAAGCAAGTTCCTAGGGAAACGGCTACAGATTGAGTTTGTTTTGTACAGCACCAGGTACGCTCTCAACATCAACAAAAGCAATGCCAGCATTTTGTTCTCAATCCTTTATCCATTTTTAATGCTGGTAAGAAATAAATATCGAAAGTGCTTTCTTTGCTTGGAAGATCCTGATGCAGAAAAGGGTGAAGCCCATCCTTCCTTCCTTTTTCCCCTGGTTCTTTATTTACAGAACCATCTGTGGGCAGTTTCAGAGCCTGGTTGAGCCCTGCCTATATCCCCGTTTCCCTCCAGCACTAATTAGTAATGCAATCCCACAAAGAGTGAAGTTGCCTGAAACCTCCCCTCACTCACAGTGATTTATGTTCAATTTGTACAAATGGAGAAAATGAGATTTCAAATTTCAATGCCATTTCTGCAATGAGGTGATTAAAAGAGAGAGAGGTATTGCGTTCTACTGTATAGAATATTGATCCCAGTGCTATTTTGCTTAGCAATAACCATTAGCTCAGTATTATTTGCAAACCTCTAATGTGAACCTGGAGATGTAATTTACATTTGTGCTTTACTTACTTGCTTTAACAAAACAACACAAAAGCTTTGGGTCTTTCAATCTATCCTCATTGTCAATAAAATTAGCAGTTCATAAAAAAATTAATGTATATGCAAAACCATCACTTCCCTGCAAACTACAGAGACTGTAAATGTTGTTCAGAACAAAAGGGAGATAAACTATTAAAAGGCTCTGGCCATTTAACAAATTGAATAGCGAACGAATTAAGATAGAGTCGCCTTTTGTCCCCTTCTTTAATTTCTGGGCCCCTGGGAACCCACAAAAGTTCCAGAAGTACGAGGAGGTTTCCCCTGAGGAGCAGGGTGTTGACAGGGGGTGTCTGATGGGAACACAATGGGCAAGGGGAAGCACATGCTTCTGCTCACATCCAGTGCTGCTGCGGCTGTTGTCATTGCTGGCGTCACCCACTGCAGCCCTTCCAGCAGCAAGCACAACACACACACGTGCACGGGCACACATGTCCTGATGTAAATGCTCCTGGGGAGCATGCCAAGGGAGAGAAAAAGGGAAAGAAAGAGTGTAATTGCAGAATAAAGGAGGATGGGGCTCACACTGCTTGGGCAGCCATTTGTCAGCCCCCAGCCCCTCAATAAGACAAGGCAGTTCCTCCTGTGCTGCTGCTGCTCACTGCAAAAACATCAGCAGCTGCTGCTGCTGCCTGACAGAGTTTAGAAGATGAGAACAAGGAAAGAAGAGGGAGAAAGGGGGAGAAGAAAAAGCTAATGACCCATAATTGCCATGATAGTGGAATAGGGCCCAGGCAGCTGTTTTACATTCCTGGTATGTATAGTATGCAAATATCTACAAAGGGCCGACACAGTTTCTCTATTGTGGATCCTGAGGGTAACCAAATTAGCCTTTGGCAACCATGGTAATTGGGAGGTGCTGTTCCCATTAGGAGTCCTGCAAATTATGAAGAAAAATGGACCAAAGGCTTTGTCACAAATAATAATACCAAGAAGAAAAGAGCAGGCAGCAGTCTTTGCTTCGCTTTTCTTTCTTTTTCTCTCTATTTTTTTTTTCTACATTGTGTTGTTAATATTTCTCTTTTTAGTAATAAGGAAACAGTCCTTGGTGCCCTGCTGGACCCTCCTGGGCTTACTACGGCAACATTAAGTTATGGGGAATACTAGATACGGGACAGCAACATCAGTTGCAAATTCCCCAAGCAGAAGCCTCACAACCAGACAACGTATTCAGTTAGGCAACTCTGCCTAGGCTGGTTTTAGCTGCGTGAATCACAATTAGGTAGGAAAAAACCCTTTAGGTAGTGTTCTGATTTCCAAAGGACAAAACAGGACGTAGAGCCCCAGCTAAGTTTTTCGTCTGAACTTTGATTCCTGCAGCTAAATACAGATTTGTTCTATGAATCATCCAACATTGCTACACAAGAGGCTATGATTTCCAACTAATGATTTGAATTTGTCTTGCACTCTTCCCACCTTCTTTGATCATCCCTTATTTCTCAATTCCATCTTGCAGAATCCTGTTTGATTGTTATGATCTGCTAAAAAATTCACGACTGCCAACTTCCTGAGTGGAGCTCTCAGTTCTGACACTGTAAGTTGACGCCAAAAATATTAAATGCTTTTGTCTTTAAGTCTCACTAAGAGCAGAGCTCACCATCACCAGAAATCCTCCTGGGTGATCACAAGTGAGCTGGCAACACCTAGTGACACAGTGTGCGCTGTTGCTCAGGTTCACGTAACTTCCCAGCCGCTGTTCTGGAAACATCTTTGCAAAACCCAAGGTTTTGAAAGAAAAGAAAAAACACAACAAAACCAAAAAAAAAAACCCCACACTGACAATGAAAATCAGGGAATGGTCTCATTTGCTTTTGTATTTCTTTCTGTAAACTTTGTTATTACATCTCCTGAGTAAGACAAGAAGTATTTCTTGAGTTCTTCCTGGTCAGGACCAAAATTAAAGCAACATGCCGTCACAAGAGCTGAACAGTGCAACCTCCAAAAGCTTATTCCTACTGCTTCCCAAGTGCTGAATTTAGGCAAGACTATTTTATCTATTTTTTTTCCTAATATAATGATTTAGGAAAGGGTAACAATTAAAGAGAGGAAAGAATGATTTAAATTTCCAATTTACAATCAAGGGGGCAGAATAAAGAGAGGCAGAGACAGGGAAGAAAAAGAAACCAAAACTGAAGTGTTTGCCACAGAAAAAAATACAACAGGAAAACTAGATGAAGTAGGGTGAAGAATAACATAAAGGAAGTCCTCCGTGGTACAGTAGGCCTTCTATACACTGGCCAAAGCAATGAACTACTTTGTTCCTACATACTGATTCAAAGGACAGACCTGGACAAAACTCAGAAGTAAGCAAACTACAGGATTTTCAAGATGTAGCTGAATTTTAGAAAACGGCACTTATCTGTGGAGAAGCTCTCATTGTATAACACACACAGGCACAATGACCATGAAAGGTGGATCATGGAATCCTGTCAGGACTAAGGATCTGACCTGGTGCTGTGAAGTGCCTCTGTCTGCCACAGAAGTGAACATTCATAGAATCACAGAAGCAAGCAGGTTGAAAAAGACCTTTGAGATCATCAAGTCCAACCATTACCCCAGGACTGCCAAGATCACCACTAAACCATTAATTTCCTAGAATTACACTTCTTCTATTTTATTTTTTAATATAAATCTGAGTGAAGGCATGTCTCTCTTCTAATAAAAGAAACAGCTAAGAATACCCCTACTCTTTTAAATAGTAGTCTGATTTTTATATACACAAAAGAGTTTCTGTGGCCCAGAAGAAACTACTGCTCTCAGAAGAATACTGCTCCTTCAGCAGCAGCCCCATAGCCAAGTTCTAGAGGACACTTGTAGGAGAGGGATTGCCTGGATGGCTGTTTAAATCTCACTTTAAGAATCATTATTTCTGTGCATACAAAATTCCCCAGTGAGGCTGGCACAATCCTGATCTCTACCCTGTCCATTTTGTCAGCTGCTCAGAGGTGTCCTCCCAGTACAGCCCAGAATTCCGTTTCTTTGGAAACTGGGATGCAAAGAGGGGGCTGCCGGGGCTCAGCTGCTGCTGCTGCAGTGAAGTTGTGTGTGATGCACACATGGAACCAAGGAGCTGAATGTCCTCCTGGCTCAGGAAGGTGGAAGAAGGCTTTATAGCTGCAAGTTTGGCTGTAATAAGCAATACTTCAGGACTTAGCATTTGTACATAAAGCAACCCAATACCACGCCAATGTGACACAAAAACTTTCCAAATCGTAGAAAAATGCCTCTCACAGGAGATATTATCCACTGCAGGAAAAGGCCTTATTGTGTTGGTGCTAATAAATGCAGAAGATTTTTCTGTTGGTGGAGCACAGCTGGTTCTCAGTAACAGACCCAGTCCAATTTCCCCCCTCCAACTGCTCCAGGCTGGCAGTGTAAACACTCTGTAAAGCAACTCCAAATGCCAGAAGAGCATCCAGGCCTTTTAACATAAATAAAATTCAGAACAAATTCTTCAGGAATCTACAGTCATTGTGATGGCTGTAAAACTGAATCTGTGAGGTTTATTTACAAAAAATAATAAAAAAAAAAAATAGGCCAAGTCTCTCAAAGAACAGTCGTGTTTTAATTGTTCATGCTCAGACTAATCCAAAAAACATCATAACAAAAGTCTCAACCCTAAATCTTTATTTCTTCATGGTTTCCCCTCAGGGCTTCTTTAAATAGCCGGCAGAAGAGTCACTTCCCAGTCAGTGCAGTTGGCACGCCAGCAAGTGTACTTAAAGTTTGCGTCTGATCAAGTTATGTGTATTGGATCTGAAACCAGTTAGTCAATTCTTTCAGGTCCCTAAGTGGCGATTTGTGGTAATGTCTACATCAATACTAACAGAGCGGTTTGCTAGCTGGTTTACGTAAAGCAAATGTCTGAAGGATGGAGGGGCTGCCTTTGAGGGTTCTCTCACTTAATGGAGATGTGGCTGCAAAAGCAAACACACAGAAACAGAAGAAGTGCTGGTTTTAAAAAGGCCATCCTTCACCAAAACACAAGAAGATGACAGGTGGGAATCGCCAGGCACACACACACCTCATTCTCAGCTCCTTCTTGACAGGCTTCTGCCATGAAGCCTTCCCATCTCTGCTGTTCAACCCAACTTGGCTCTCCTGGTCTTAGCATTGATAAGATACAACTCTGCTGCATTCACTGAAATATTTATTATTATTATTTTTATTCCTTTCCTGTCAAACAACAATCCTGGTCCTCCTCTCCTGCATTTGAGACAATGCATATGAGCACATGTTACAGCACGTAGTCTCTCAGTTTGATTTAGGGCCACAATCTTCCCCTGTGAAAACACATCTAAGAGCTAGAATGTCAATCTTCATGAAAGGGGAAGTGCCATTATTGTGCCACTTGCCTCCAGCCTAGCCAAGAATTTTAGAGATCATCAGTGGGTTTGGAAATTATCCTGTTATTTGGGATTATTATCCCAAATTTACTAGGAGCACAAAAAGTAAGTATTCCTTAGCACAAACTTTCCTGGGGAGGATCTGTTGCATCCTGACCTTATCTGCAATGGCATATTGTTCACAAAGAGTGACTTGGCTTTTATTCCAATGCTGTGCAGGGAAAAGATGGACTCCATGGACCTGCTCCATGCCCTTGGGCACATTGCAGATTCTGTGCTCTGCTTCAGATATAAAAATCCACTACTTCCACAGCAGCTATGTGCCAATTTACACAGTCATTTAAATACACTGCCTGAAGTGTAAAAATCTGTAAACTGTTGGCAAACTTCAACTGTGTAAAAAATGTTGCTACTTATTATAATAAAGTGCTATACACATAGCAAGAGGACTTTGATAGAACAGATCTTGTCTCTGACAAAAGTATGGAATAAATGATCTCCCAAGGTCTCCTTCAAATCCATTTCCCATGACTTCAGAAAGACAAAGAGCAGAGTACCAACCCCACGGACCGCATGTTCTGCTGATACTTAATTCCAGCACTGCTATTCTAGGGGCATCTGCCCCTTTAGAAGTCTGCATAGGCAGCGGGCACATGCAAACCCCTCTTGTGCTCCAGCATGGCAACAAGCTCACATGCTGCAAGTTCTCAAGGTACTGCCAGTAATTGAGATGCTCTTTCAGACTCTTATTTATAACATCTAAGACAAAATTTCAAACAAACAATCAAAAAGCAGCAGAAAAAACTGAAATCCAAACTTGCGTTGGCAAACTGCAAGAAGAAAACATTTGGAAATCTATCAAATCACTGCAACCTCAGTTCTTCCACAAAAGGCAGAGGGGGTCTTAGAAGCATTGTTTAAGCTATTTTCAAACTACAGTTCCATTTTCTCCTACTAATCCTGCCCAACAATTGGTGATTCCTGAGGTTCCTTCCAACCTATGATTCCATGAATTGCAAGCAGAAGAACAAGTTATTCTGTGGGGAAAAGGAAGTCTAGAACAATTATTTATTTGAAGTATTTTTCTTCGATAGGAAGACAGATCTTTTTCCTTTTGATTATAAATTAAATTTTTAATTTTAAAGCTTCAGTATACAGATTGAAATCACACTGCAAATGCCACTTTCCAATACTTTTTAGCTGTTGCTTTCAAACTTCATCAGGACTAGCATTGACACCCAGCCCTATACACTAAGCCCTTGCACCTTACAAGCATGTATGAGAAAAATTCTCTTCCATAAACAGCTTCCTGCCTTTGTTTCTTTTGAAACTCCCATTGATTTAGGTCAGAGAACAAGTCAGACTTAGTAAAACTGGGATATAAGGCAGGATCATAGGAGAGAAAGGAGAGATACAGAGATGTTTATTCAAGAGAAGGTACTGAGAGTATTTGTTTATGGTAAATATATTAAAAAAACTAGCATTACTTTTTCACAGGCACTGTAACATGAGTGTGCATTATGTTTGCTATTGCTTCTGGGGTTAGCTTTTATTTTTGTGTTCATTTTTGTTGTTCTTTTTAGATCAAATAGCAAATGATTGGCAGGAATCCTGTAAAGCTGAAAGAATGCTCATTTATTTCCCACATGTTTCTCCTATATTTTCAGAGATTAGTGCATAGGATATTTTAACATTATGGCATAAATATGCATGAGAGTGGGAGCTCTTCTTACATTTATATACTTACAGCGTATGTGCTAGTGATATCCACATGATTAGAGACAAGGACCTACAGTAAGATGCAGTTAATATACAAGATTCTTTGGGGTGCAAGGCTGCCAGGGTGAGTGTTACACTGGAGGGATTTGCCAGTCAAGTGTCTGTCACTTTGCCCAAGAGCTGAATTTTTGATTTGTGAAAAGAGAAAGTATGTATCACCAACAGATATGGCATTTTCTCCCTAAGAAATAACACGATTGAGGAATTTTTAGAATAATTAAATACCTTAATCCGATACATTTCAAAATAAAAAAAAAAAAATCAAATTTCAGTATTTTATCCGAGTCAGATTTACAGACAGTCATGTAGCAGATTTATGGGACAAAAAGCTACTTTATCAAACACTTAGAATATATATTAAAAGAAGAAGAATCATTGAACTGTAATATTCAAAATATGTGAAATTAAATCTAAAGGCTCATCTGAATTATCTTCATGAAATCTATGCAGACATTTGAATTTTTGCTAATGACATATATGCGGCTTGGACAACACAAAAGATGGAAGCAAAAGCAGGATCTATGGGTTAGTCTGGAACAAAGGAAATAGAGATAAAGTTACTGAAGAAACTGTACACATTTGCTCAATCAAGCTTAGAGTCCATCACAATGAAGCACTGAGTAACTTAAAGCCTCCATGGGCCCTCAGAAACCCTGCTGTCTGTTCCTCTCCAACACGGCAAACGCGAGCAACTCCTCCCCAGCGCTGGGGTCAGACACGCAGATACAGGGTGGAAAAGCTTCCTTATTCCCAAACTAGAGGAAACATCTGTAAATACGATGCTACAACTGCATTACTCTGACTTTTCTGGTTTGAATTCTTGAAAAATATGTGTAGTCTCAAGCACAGACAACTGTCATTCGCATTGGTTGCTCGCAATCCAAACACACACCCTTGTGAATACAAGTGACCAAACCCATGCTCATGTGCCCAGCCACTGTCTTTGTCCCTGGTACCCAGAAGCAGCCCTCATAGAGCTGGATTTCCTTGCTCCCCAGAGGACCTCAGTCTCACAGATGTCGTGCATCAACCTGCTTCCCCATTCCCTCTTGCAGAAGGATGTACCAGTTTTCCTAATTCAGGCTTTCTATCCATTCATAAACAAGGGCAGGAATTATTTCAAGCAATGAAATGACTGAAAACTGTCCTGAAGAGGAACAATAAAACACACTATCTGCAAAAGTTACTGTGTTACTCAACAAAATAGTTTAGTACTATAGACAAACATGAGGAAGGACTGATTCTTTAGTAATGCATAGAGGCAACTGGATCAATTTGGGCCACTTCTTGGTGAAATTCTTGGGTGCTGCTACCGACAGGTTTACAGCATCTGTTAACAGCAGTGGGATTTTGCCATGGTCATGGTACTGTGCTTAAAGAAAAGTGATGGGCATGCCCCAGAAATAGGAAGGAATTTAATGTCCTCGCAGTAATTACTGCCTGGGACCAAATGTTGCGACAAATCAGTGGCTCAGATCTGGGCTGATGGGATGAAATTTAGTTCCTTCAAAATTGTAACCCTTCCAGCCATTCCTCAACACCTGGAAAAGAACAGACTCAAACCAATGTGTCTGACGTGCTTTGACAAAAGGCAGCAAGCAAGACCTGAGCCAGAACTCTGCCAAGACCTTGACATTGGCCTCTGTATTTCTGCCTGGAGAAATAGTATTGGAGGTAATGAACACATGCACAAGCTCATTCCTATGGATTGGGAAAGGAAAAATTCACTCATTTGCCCATTTTGTGGTCAGAATAATTCTGTCTCCCAAATAGCTCATTAGCAAAGAGGGAAATAAAAAAACAATAATTTAAAAAAAAAAAAAAAAAAAAAAAAAAGCATAAGTATTCTTCAGTTCAGAATTCAAGTAAGTATTCTTCAGTTCAGAATTCAAGTATGGGTTAAAATGTAAACTAGAAAATAACAACAACAACAAATCAACAGAAAGAATTTTGATTATGGAGATCTCAAGGATCTCTTCCTCTTGATACTCTTTCTGCCTCTCAAATAATGACTCTCTAATCCCTGATAACACTCCTATCTTTCCTCTGGAGATGTCTACACTGAGGCTACTGGGAGGAGGAGAAGGAGGAGAGCACCAGCCTGACCTGCCCCAGGAGGCATTAGTCACAGGACAATTCAGAATGTCTTTGTGCAAAAAATTGCTTTTTCTTCTTTTCTTTCTTTTAATAGTATAAGTCTGCCTGGGAGCATGTATACAGGCCATCTCCTTTCCTCAAACCAACCCAAAAGTGGAGGCGTTTATTATGGAAAAAAATGAAGCTATGGTTTGAAACAAAACAAAAACCCTAAAAAAAAAAATTGAGCCAGAAGTGCAAAATTAAATAACTGAATAGCAGATATGTGCCATCAGAAGGCAAAGCAATGCACTAACCCACTTGGAGAGCAAAACATCTGGCTCCACTGGGGGGAAGGAAATCTACTTGCTTCATAGATGGAGAGCATCTCACGGCCTTGCTGAGTGCTCTGCATCTCCCCATGCCCCCATCATGCAGGGCAGATGGGCTTTGGAGTGCAGCAGGGAGGGGGAACAGGCAGGTGGGTAGTGGGGATTGGGCTGGCTGAGCAGGGTGGCTCTTGATCTTTGGTTAATGTTTTTGGTAAGACATACACTAAATTAAAAAAATCCCCCTTTCATTCCTTCTGGGTCATATGAGGGAGCCACTGGCAAAGGCAATAATAGATGAAGCAAGAGAATGAGAGGGAGAGAGAGAGGGAGGGAAAAAAGGGAGGGAAAAGCATAAGGCTTTCTATTATTCGGGACACTGGTGATGCACACTGAGGCAGTTGGAAGATTAAATTAAGTATTATATCTGCTGACCCCATTGCCATGGTTACCGGACAGCGGAAAATATTAATCAAGCCAAGCCTTTTCAGCTGAAGATACCAGAAAAAAAATGCTAAATATAAATATATATGTACATATTTGCTGCTCTGCCATGCTAATGTGAGTGCCAGCAACCAAACCACCTGATATCAGTGAGATAAACAAATTTAAAATACCCTTGCTGCACAAGAAGGCTGACGTCAGTGTGGCAAGAGCAGCATGGGGAATGGGGGCTGCAGCATGTTCACTCACTTTCCAGACCATTAAAAAAAGGAATTTCAATAAGGAATAGTAACATCTTGCTGGAGCTCTCTTCCTGTAAGGAACTAAAACCAGGGCAGCACCAGCCCAGAGACAGCAGAAGGGAGCAGAAGCCCCGCACAAGTGCTGGTCTGCAGCTCAGCGTGAGCCCCAGCAGCACCAGCCCAGAAGCTGACCTTGCCACAGGGCTGCCGTAACACATCCAGACCATGCACTTCCCATGGGAAATTAATACTATTCCTACCAACTCTGTCTTCACCTTCAAACTAGAAGTAGTGCTCTGAGGAAACCTGGCTGAAGTCTTGGTCTGCATATCAGGAAGTGCTCTTTGTTTGTAAATTCTGTATCCATGACCTGTAGGTCTCTGCCTTCCTGTAAGTGTGCTGCAGATCCTCTTTGCTGGGTTTGTACAGGCATACTTGCACTAAAAGGCAGTATGCAGGTAGCCAAGGTGATAGAGATCAAACACTGCTGAGCTAGAAAGAGAAGAGAGTGTATTGTAATGCGTAGTAAACCTCTGAGTAAGTCTCCACCAGCAGCCTTCATCCAGATTTAATCCGGCCTGGGCCCAAGTCAGTGATTTCCAGTAACATCATGAGCTTGGGGACAGGGAAAAATGCAACCAAGCCTGTCAATAATCATCATAATACTGATATTAAACTTCTATCACTGTTGCTAACTGTAAGCTTAAACCCAGAAATGCAAATAACAACACAAATAAGTCTGTCCATTTCCATGTAGTAAATCACTGGCATAACTAAAAAGGGAATCTATCATTCTCTGCTTTAACCATATATTAGAAGAGAGATATATGTATGAATACAGTATTTTCTCCCAGCCTACATGTCCACTTTCACTTCATTGCCTGACTTTGTCTTTATTTTAGAGGTAAGTTTAATGCAGTTACTGCTGACTTGGGTAATTTTCCCTAAAGTATTCAAAATACGCAGAATACCAAGGTCACAACTGCGCAGCCTTTGCTATGATCTTCCCACATTGTGAGGTGCTAGAGAAGAGATCTTGGAACAAATTGAAGAATAAAGGAATAAATCACTAACTCCAATGACAAAGCCAAGCATTTTAAACACATTTCAGATGGAAGCAATTAATATATTAATAAATGTACTTTATAACAGCTTCTTATAGAGCAATATATGTAGTATGTAGTAGGTTAGCTTAAATGACAACCTCCAATGACGAAACATTTGGGTAACTCTGATACAATAGTACAAGTCAGCCACTTAACAGGAAAATTATGCATTTTGAATCTACCAGTGTTTTAGAGTATGTCAACAAATAAATAAAAAATGGTCTGACATGTAGGGTTTAAAAAGCAACTGGTACAGCCTTAAAAGAAGATATTCCATCAAGAAACTAAAATGCACAGAGTGGAATCTGAGAAAACTGGTTTCAGAAGCATGACACAGCACTGTAGACACCCACTGCAGTCACCATCCACACCACAAGTGCACTCTGAAGTTCTCAATGCATGGACGTGAGCCCTTACAGCCCCAGTTCACCTACAGACACATGGCTATACGCCACCTCTCAGCAGCATTGTCCAAACCCAGCAGACTGAGCTCACAAATACAAATATGCATATAAAATATTTTATAGATTATACAAAACAAATGTTCTGGTTCATTTACAGTTCTGTAAAAAGAGAGCCAAATCTACTGAAGGCATAAACAAGTACATCTATTTCATTTTTAAGATGTTAATGAAGAATGAGATTGTTATTTGTTCGTGGTCTATTTTGTGATTTTAGCCAATAGTTCTAGTGATAATTATCAACTGTTTATATTTAGATAAAAGCAGTCCATATGGCAATAGCAGAACAATCTGATGTTTAGATCCTCAGCTGCATGTTTTCTATAAATAACATGATTGAATAACTGTAACAAATTATTTCATCAGTGTAAAAGCAGATACCAATATATAACAACTAAGAAAGTAATTTAGTCATTATCTACAAATAATAAATACCTTCCCAAGCACATTTAACACTTTGGAAAACACAAAAATATAAAAACACAGATATCAACCCATAAACATTTACTTGAATGTATCATAAAATTTAATTCTTAATTTTCCATGAATACAATAGGGAATCAGATGGGTTCTTATGATAATTAAAGGATCTGCACACATAAATGCTGTTATTTGACATGCTGGTATCTGTATCTTACCCTAATATCATCCCCAGTCAAATTATCCTACCAGTTTTACAGACTGCAAACCTTAAGAATGCCTACCCTGAAAGGCATCAGGATTCTTGACTTGAGGACCCTCCTCAGGTTTGAAAATATATGCAACAATCAAACTAATGTCACTTCCACCACTATAGCAACATTGCATGCAGCCAGAGAGAAAGACCAGCAATGCCTTCAGTATCCTTGATCAGGATTGCCAGGCTACACAGCCCTCCTCCTCTTCCTCACACAAAGGAACAACCCCAAAACCAAACCAGGCTCGGGGGTAGCCACCCCTTCCCAGGGCGAAAATGATTGCAGCACAATGGCCAGCATGGACAGCTTAGGGCAGCTGTGTCATATAAATTGTCAGCAATGACCATAAGCACTCAGAGAAACAATTTAATTCCTCACTCCCGCCATCATGGGCTGATATATTCTTTCAAGGTCATTACCCAAGGCTAGGAGGGTCGCATGATTAACGAGTGACATGTCCAATGAGGGCGGCTGTGCCTGAGCAGGCCTTATATTAATTAGACACAAGCACTGGAAAATAAACGTTGCCTGATAAGGAGGAGGCAAACTCAAATGTCCCCAAACTCCAAATTCACTACCAGGCTGTTTTTCCTTTGTATTAAACTGCCACCTCATTGCAGAAATTCACAAGCAGAGACAGAAAAGATGCTTCTTATCTTGTTTAAATCACTTGGGCTCTTGCCCAAGTTTCCCTCAAGTCTTTTTTTATACTTTTCTTCCTCCTTACTGCAGTTCATGGACTTACACCACATGGAAGCACAAGAGCAAATTTAAAACAAATTTAAAACAAAAGTCACAAGGCTTACAAGTTTGTTGCAGGCACTTGGAGAGAGAGAGCAGACACTAAAATATAACTGGCGCATCACCAAAACTTGATCAATCTAACGCCCAGCACCTCAAAAAAAAAAAAAAAAAAAAAAAAAAAAGAAAAAATCCTAACAGGTTTGCAGATTGAATGATTTAATGAATTAAGAGCCCTTCTAGCTCTCAGGTTAACCCTCAGGAGCTCCAGTGAAGTACCAGAAACTAAGAGCCCTTCTAACTAAACTCTTCTGCCCTAGATGCCACGCTGGCATTCCTGACCACAGTCCTGCCTCACCACAAAGAACAAAACTGAAATACCATTGATGAAACTTTGTTGATTTTCAGATACTTTCATCAATCAGAGATGACTCTCACCTTTAAATAAAAAGGCAACTAAAAAAGGCCTGAACACTGGAACTGGGGCTGCTGACGCTAACAATACTCGAGATGAGATTCAGTCATCACAAAACACTTGTGCAGGTCATCAACGGATGAAATCCACCCACCTTCCTTCATCACTGCCTCTCTAGAGGAGGTGCAGAGGGAACAACCACATACTGCGATTCTAGGAAACACTCAAGAGCCAGTATGCATTTTTAGAGCACTCTGAATGGTGAATAGATGTCCAAAGGCGACTTTGACGCACAATAACCAACTGCAAATAAGGATCCCTTCAAAAATTCAGTTCAATTATTTTTTTCTGCATCCACAATGTTCAGCATTAATAGCGACCTTCATGTGAATACACTGTGGCTCTCACTAGCCCAGATGGGGCAATCCAAAAGGTTCCTTCTGTCCCCAGTCTTAGCTCCAGCATCCTGTGTCTTCTGTTGTTGCCAGTGACTGAATAAGGAGGCTGCAGGGATGGTTTAAGTCCTGCCACCCCATGGGGCTCAGGCTCTGATGGAGGAGTGTTGTATCCAGAATTCAAGAAGAATACCACTGAACTATGCAACCTTGCTTCTTGGCACTTACATATTTTCTATAACAAGGAAATGAAACCATTCTGAACATTTATCACAGTTCTCTCAGGTGCTTAGGCGTTCCATAAAGACAGACAAATATTATGTCGTATTACAGGAGAAATAGCCAACTGAAGTCTAACTTACTTGCAAGGATAAGCAAATAACAAACAATGCTTACAACAATAAATTGAGGCCACACAGCTAACCAGCTATATAAACTTTATATTTAAGAAATAAAGGCCCTCTAATGGCTGTGGCTGTGACCTAAACCACTCTACCATGATGCCCCTCTGAGGAAACGCTGTAAATACTACAGCTTCCGAAGCAGCCTGCAACCCTCCCAGTATCATTGCTTCAGCTGCCTGCCACATTTTATAATCCTGCTTATTTTCAGAGCAGACTAGATGATTTCTGCCGTTTTCCTTCTCTGGTGGTGTGTCCTGCCAGTTCCTTTCCCACCTACTATTTCACAGGCTTTCATTGCTCCCCAACCATGCACTTGCACTTGAACATGTTTGCAGTGCTCCTGCCTCTTCCTCTGTTGTTTGTGAGCAATAATGGGGCACCTGAGAACCTCCAAGAAGGTCAGACTTTCTACAGCAGTGATCACCCTCTGATTAATGCCCCCACGACACACAATGCTGCACACACCAGTCTCAGTCAGTCTGGGGATATCGAGCCTGCTGGGACACACTGAACTGATCTGATGCTATTAAACCAAGAGAGATGCACTGTCAGCAAAGATGCAGCTCAGGACTACTGATACTTATTATTTGTAGAAAATGTTTAAATTTAGATACCACTTCAACCACAGATTTCCTCACCAAACCCTGGGAATCAGTCTGCTCTTTCAAGACTACAGCCCATTAAATTATGCTTGCTTTATAAGTTCAAACAAAAAGAAGGACGACTGCTTAATTTTCACCATATTCAGCTGCTGTTAACAGGGCTGTCTGACATTTATGAGTTAGCATAAAAGTACTTTAAATGAAGACAATGTACTCAGGACCTGTCTGAGCTAGAAGAACCTAATTTTCCAAGATTCTCTGCACTCACAGCTTCAAATTACCCAAATGAAGCCACCTCGACAGTTTTGCAAAATTACATTCAAGTGTTCTTGATGTTCAGCTGTTTGTTCAGCCTACAATATCATGATGCCTTCCAACTGCTCAGATGAAGTACCAGAAACAGTGACAGCCTTCTGTATTTTACCTTACAGTGTTCATTAGACAGCACCTTCTCCTCAGTCACAGCCATGTTTTAGATGATGCAAACCATTTATCTAACTCACGGCAGAGCTCTGGACTGCAGGCAGCACACAGCTGAAGCACCCACATACTACTAGAAACTTGAATCTCTCCAATCCCCACTTCCCACCTACATACTCCAGGTTGAAGTGACCACCCCACACACTCATCAGATAAAACCTTCATCCAGCAGCCTACTCACAGCATTGCAGGCAGAGACTCATCTCTGCCTCCATACACTGTGCCAGGAGATTCTTGGAGCTGAGCTGTAAGCTCTGTGCGGCATGAGAGAGCAGCCAGACTTCAGAGCCACAGGTGAGTGCACTCTGAACTAATCACTGGGAGGTAACAATCCTTATTAACCCTTTGTAATTCAACATGCTGAGTTTTTTTCAGAACCCCCATTTTCTACTTTCAATACATTATAACATAAAATAATCATAAAGAGTAAAACTTAAATCTCAGCAGCAGCTTTTTTAGGGCATCATTGGCATAATTACACTTGTCAGCTTGCCTTTATTCTAACTACACAGACTAAATAAAAAGGCAAATCTCTTTGCCCTAACCACAAACTCTTTGTCCATCACCTACTTCTTACAATCTACCATCAAGCATTCCTAAAGAGTTTTGAAATTCCACCAACATGTTTGTGGGACACTTGGAAAGGAAAGCACCCAAATCCAGAAGATGGAATTTAGCCAAACAGCCAAATATTAGTGGCTGGGATGATAATTGACAAAGAAATAATTTATTTTTTAATCCAAACCAAAGTTTTAACTTACTTTCTGGCAGCATAATTCAGACTGGTTTTCTTCTGTCTGAAAAAAAAGTCCCCGCGACATTAGCACAAATGAAGAAATTAAGCACAAATGAAGGCTCATTGGAAGTCAGGAGAAGGTTACAACAGCTCTTGTTGTATATTCTCATCACCAAACAATTCTGTGCCACCATTACACTTCTGTTCTTCCATGTCAATTCTCTTCACTGATTCTTCTAAAATGCTTGCAGGCTAGAGGGAGTATTTTCCAGGTTGCCTCATCATACTCGTCCCGTCAACCCGTGCTCAGCACAGTTCACTGACAGTCTCTCTATCTTCCCAGACTACCTGTAAAATTCCAACTAAATTTACCCTTGGCCCAAGACCAGCTACCACAGCTATGGGGTGATTATACAGCTCAGCACTAGCATCTGCAAACAGGTGGAAAACAGGCAGACAAACAAGTGATTTTAGAAAGCCACAATGAAGCAATGGGAAGTTAAAGAGGAGCTCAGCTGATAGGGCACTTCTGAAACAAGAGGAAGAGCAAAGGTGAAAACCAGTCAATGCTATTGCAAGTGAGTAACATTGCAACAGTGTAATGCCAGGAGAGATAACCATTCATACATAACCATGTACACAGGGTTAAGGTGTAGGAAGTAGGTCCAAAGAGCTAAATATAAGTACTTATGGCAAGCCTTTGTAATAGTGAAGAGATGAGCACTCATGATCAGAAAACCATGTGCTGTCACCTACACCTGGTTATGCACAGACAGGTCTCCTAAAAGGTCTATTTTAATCACAGCTTTATAGTGATAAATAAATAAAATATGTACCATGTATAACAGTTATGTAGAATATATATCAGGGATAAATAATAACTCTCAATAAACCATTTTTATTGCATAAATAAGTACTGTGAGCATTCTCTACTCCCTCCCCCTATTCTCCCACTCCTGCAGCCTCTGGCTCTCCACTGCTGTTCATCACCTAAGGCAAACACCCTCTCACTTTCCCTCTGTTTCTTTAAAACTCTGAACCACGAGGAAGCACACAAGCAACACCACAGGTCACAATATCAAAAGCTGGAGCTTTTACAGGTGTCCTTGATAACACAGGCAATAAAAGGCGGCGGTAGCAGAAGCAGAACCGCTGACCTTGTTTGATGCTGCACAGGAAAGGGAAACCCAGGCACTGCCATGAGGAGCAAGCAGTGCACCAGATAAAAACATGCGCTTTTCTTTCTTCCACTAAATCTTGCAAAAGTCACTTCAGCACCTAATACATAAAAAAAAAAAATAATAATAATAAAAAAAAAATGTGTCTGCTAATGACACAAAAAATGGCCAAGCAAGATGCATCTTAGTGAAGTTGATGATGGGCCAAGCCCAATCATGCTCCATATCTCAGTGAAAGTAGAGCACAAGCTGTACGAAGGACTCCCAGACACCAGCCTTCCCTGGGGAACGCAGGCCAGACCACAGTGGATTCCAGGACAGCAGCCCCAGCAGGCAGGTACCCCCCCCCAACACCTGCACGCGCGCACACATGCACACATATGACAACACAGATTCCTTTGCACACACAAACCACAGCCAAAATACATTACCCACCCAGCAGGGCAGCCTTTACTGATAGGAGGGGTTACCTTGATATTGGTCTTTTTCTCTTCCCCATGAGTCACCACAAGGAATTCGCCTTTAGAAATTCTTGGTATTTCCTTTACATAATTTTGATTTACACAGAAACATGAAAACTTTTCCTGTACCTCATTCTCCAGTCCTGTATCTCTACGGTTACTATGCCTGTGAAAATGTCTATCACTTATGAATGCTACATTAACCCTCCACCCTTTTCATGATATAGGGAGAAGGTTTATGGCTTGGAACTGGTATCACTGTTTGATAGTTCTCTATACTGAAATTACTGCAGTTTTGTCCCTTCCTAGGAAGATGTCCATAAATTGCACCCCCTTGGAAATCTAGTGGGAAGACTTAGGGCTAAATCCTACTTGTTTTAGGCAGGTATGTGTGTGAATACTGAGGAGGTAGAAAAAAGACTGCCATCATAAGGCTCAGTCTCGCACAGCCAGACAGACCTTTGGTAATCTCAGGACATGCATCCTTTTATGATAGTAGACTGCTGGAGAAGGGAGAAGTCCGAGTGTCTCCTTGCCTGATGTTCTTTCTTCTCATCAGAGATTTTCTCCATTGCTTTATTTTCTGGGACAATTTCTACCATCTCAAGAAAGACACATTTCCAAGGATACTTTATTTTTCCCTCTCTGACACCCAATCCATATGTAAAGGCTTCAAGGCAAGCTCTTCAGTGCCAGCACCACCTCTGTCCTGCTGAAACACCACTGGCAGATCTAGTCCAAGTCCTTTAGCATTTCCCTCCTCACATACTAAGATCAGCTTGGATTTAGAATGAGTTATGGTGAACGCAGAGCAGTTGGCACTATTTGAAAGATCTGCATGTACTAAGGGATGTGTGCACCACATGCTGGTGTGCATATGTGATCCTCAGATGTGATAACAGGACCGCATGTTTTCTGTATGCTCCCAACCCATGCTGTAAACAGGTAGAGCTCACACACACTCAGAGCGATTCCACACGCACACATATATTTCTGTATCTGAATGCATTAGAACTGCTTTGGATTAATTTATCAAGTGCCTATATACTGAAGACCTTCAGATGCAGGCTCTCCAAAGACCTGCAAGCAAAGATGGGACAGCAATTTTGAGTGGTGGCTTTTCAGCACCAGCATCATCACAAACAATATCCTCTGGCATGGCATGAAGCAAAGCCCAACATTAATTAGAGATGCCAGAAAAGAAAGATTCTTCCACTCCCATTCCAGTCTTTCCCTCCCAGTAACCTCCAGTTCCTGTGCACTGAGGAAGGGTGGAAACAATGCAGGGCACTGCCAGGGAGGCTGTTTAATAAAATTCTGACTCTCCTACTATTTTTAACATGTCCCACATGTATTAGAGTACTATTTACATTATATCTATCTAACTGCATGTGAGTTTACGTGTTAATGCCTGCTCACATACAGGATAAAAAAAAATCGCAGCACTGTTAGTCAAGCACATGTAAATACAGACAGAATCCTACTTATTTGGCAGACCACACAAAGGCTAAGAAACGAAAAATGCACTCACGCCCTCTGACACCCTGGCCGAGTGTATGCACGAGAGCTCTCATGGTAGGGACTGAATGCTGGCTTCTGGCTCCCTCTCTCTCACTCTCCCTTTTCTGTTAAGAAGACACTTTGAGCGCAGGGATTGCTCACAGTCTGCCGTGTGATCCATATGCAGGACTTGTAATAAGCCTACTATTTCCCTCTCTCCCTCCC
>JANRGW010004742.1:0-11742 GCA_024733675.1 Psilopsiagon aymara | reverse complement strand
CAGCCCCTTCAGGCACTGGAGCTGCTCTCAGGTCTCCCTTCAGGAGCCTTCTCCAGGCTGCCCCAGCCCCGCTCTCTGAGCCTGGCTCCGGAGCAGAGCTGCTCCAGCCCTCGCAGCATCCCCGTGGCCTCCTCTGCACTCACTCCAACAGCTCCATGTCCCTCTTGTGCTGTTGCCCCAGAGCTGGATCAGGACTGCAGGGGGGAGAATCCCCTCCCTCAACCAGCTGCTCAAACTCCTTTTGATGCAGCCCATCTCACAGCTGGCAAATTGTAACACTGAAGGGAGCAACGGCATGTTTTCATTGACACATCGGTAACAAACATGCAGAAACCCTACCCTGGCTGTTCTTTGTAACAGAAGCAGACACCTACCTATGGCAGAATCTGTATTTTTCAATTATCCACCTGGTTTTTGCAAATACTAATTCCCACTGTGGTTCCTCCAACATCTGCTGGACTTCAAACTTGTAGGGCAGGCCTGGAACAATAGAACAGGATTAGTTGGTGTTTCCAGTCCACTCACCATTTGCTTTCCCTTCTGTTTTAGCTTTAGGTGCAAGCTCTTCCTTCCCCATAACCACTCATAAGTTAGTACCGACTGCAGAAGCTCACAGGCCTGTTACTTGCCAATGCTAAGGAGGTTAAACTAAAACCATGACATATTTTGTATTTCAAATGTGGTTTTGGTGGAAGTAGGGAATGAACTTGCTCTCATCCTCAGCAATTCCTCACGCCACAGGGAGCACCCAGAAACCTACAACCTAACAGAAAAATGCCCAAATGGATGGAGTTTTCCCTAACTTAGGGAAACTGCAAAAGTTATGCTAAACTCTATGTAGCTGTTCAGTGAATGATAAAGGTTTGGGGTTTATGTATGAAGTGGTTGGCTCTTGTCAGAGGAATTTTGCTCCTCAAGGAAGAAAATTTGCTAGCTTATTGCAGGTGAAGGAAGAGGATTTTAGGAGTATTTTAAGGAATACCAGAAAATGACTTGCAGAACCATTCAGTTACCAAGTTCCAGCACGAAAGAAACTGTAAATTTGAGTAATTCATTAATTAAAGCATTTTAAGAGCATATGAATTTAATGACAAGAACTCCAGATTTCTAACTACGAAGTGAAAAGAAAGTAGTAAATACCAGTTGCTAGTTGAACACATCTCGAATGTCTTAAGTGTCCAGTGCAGAACAATTTATGAGAGGAAGAATTAATCTATAGCAATACTTACGGCTCACATGAAACACTAACAGCGAATCATTTGTGCAGTGCTGTACTATTGCTTTTCCAAAGAAAAAGAGGAGACACCATTTGGGAAAAAGTGGATTTCAGGAGATAAACATCGATATGAAGCCCCCTCAGATAGAAAACATAGCAATCAAAAACCATCTGCTTCTGAGGGCAGATAAAGTTCGTAACTGCACCACACAGCCAGGGTGCATGGGAAGTGAGGGTCAAGTCACAGCACCAGCAGCACAGCAAACAGGAACCTGGGCACAGATGTGGCCACTGCTTCACTTCCCCTTGGCCTGTGAGGAGAGTCTGCAGGCAGATGTGCTCCCCCGCTTCCTCACACAGGGAAAACCAGAGGGGAGCTGCCGGCTCCCACAGCCTCTGTGAGTGCCTTGCCAAGAAAAAGGGAACCTTGGAGTTTGGATGCAAACAGCAGGATTAAACAGAGGGAGGGGAAAAGGAGAGGGAAGATGCAGCTCCTATAACCCTGTACTGTTATCAAGGGAATTTTCCTCAAATTAGTGTCAGCGAATGAGCAGATCCAATCATCATTTGAAATCCCATGAATTTTATCTGGTGTGTCCTGAACTTGGGCTTTCCTGGACACCAGGAACTTTGATCCTCTGACCTTCTGCACGCTAAGTTACTCAAACAAGCATCTTTGGCTGCTACAGCAGCCAATTCTTTGCTATCACACTTCCGTCCTCTCGATCTGAGGGTCTGCTCAGGATTTAGTTACGCAGCAAAGTAAGCGATCCATGTGAAGCAGCTTCTCAGCTTTACATGTGGATACTGTATGTAAATAACAGTGACTTTTGTCCCAACCCTTTAATTCTTGGATTATGGGAACACCAAAACATTCTTCCCTCTATTTGTACCTGTATATTCTGGTCATGACACCAGGGATTACCTGCAGCATTACTCCTCAAGTGAAATTCTGAGGTTACCAAAACACATACATAAATCTCTAATTCCAGGCTCAAGAACCAGCAACGTTCTCCCCCTCAGTATCCAAAAGGAAAAGACAAAATAGAACAGTGGATAAAACATTGGCACTTACGGTAGGAACGGTCAGAACTGAGCTCGTCACTGATCACTAGACAAGTCATCTGAGAGTATGGGAGAGGATTATTTCGGTTGTAAGGACTTATGATCATCCCAATAAACATGGCACCACCCCTGGAGAAGTAACTCTAAAAAAAACCCAAAAACACACACAAGAAATACAACCTTTCTCAGAACAGATTCTGAAATTAACAGAATTGATCTCAGTTTAGCAATGAGTTTAAGATGCATTCGAGTGATACGGTGCATTAACATTGTAAACACCAGGGAAGCTTCAGGGCTGTTGGGGTTCGGTTTTGCCATTTCTTGTTTTGTCATGTGCAGAGCTGATATTTACCTGGTATTTAGCTTGAGTGTCAATGTCTCGGATGGAGGGGTTAGGGTCAAAGGCGGGGTGAGAATGGTACCACCCAATGACACTGTATCCTCTGGCAGCCAGTGTTTCCGAGGCCTGTGTTTGAGACACTGGGTCCATCTCGCACTGCAGCCCCGTACTGAGACTATTGCAGGGCTCTGCTGCACAAACCTGTTAAAAAAGCCTCCAGATGGATAAATGCAAGAAATCGCCATCAGTTCAATACAATTTAAAGCATGAAGTCATACACCTCGTGTTCCTCATGTCAGATCAAGAGCACGTCCAACCTTCCATGTAACTTTAACGCTTCAAGACTAAGTAACTTCAACTTTAATATATCAAAGTAATTGATATATTCGGAAATAACCTTTCCATCTATTCAACTTAATATAGATGATCATAACAGGTCTAATGCTGTAGAGAATGTAAAGACAAACACTTACTTCCACAATTTTATCTGCTTCTGAGTATCGTCCACCCAGCAGCCCAATAACTTCTGCCATAGACACGTGAGAGTGCTAAAATGACACCAAACAAGTATTAAAGCCCAAGTTGTACAATGTCTCCCAGTTTTGAGCTACACGTGACAGAAGACATTAGCTGCAAGACAGTAACTTGTCAATGACTTTTAGAAGGAAACCTTAGGATAGCTATGGATTCTCAAACACATAGTGTTTCAGTTTAAAGGAAACCAAAGAAGATGTTTGCTTGCTTATATACACAGCTGTGCAGTACACTTGCAGAGCACCTCCAGATGTGATGCAGTGCTAGCTGCAAAACCAAAAGCTGAATAACTTCACAAGTTTTGGTACAACCTTGCTGCTCTTTAACAACGCCGCACACATCGCTTTAGAACCACAAGACTGGAGGAAAATGAGCCCCGAAGATCTCAAAATGGCATTCTATGTTAGACAGAAGCTTTAAGCAAATTGTATATAAAGTATGACAGAGTAATAAGCAGTAAAGTTCATAGTTTTCCTAGAAGGTAAACAGCTGTACATTGAGCACAGCAGTAACAAAAATAAGGTTTAGAGGCTTTATTTAGTCCCAGATTCTCACTTCTGGGTCTGGATGCAAACAGGTGCTGCATTCCTCAGTCTTATGCTGCCTGTTAAGAAGTAACGCAACACAGACAGCACAGCTTTTTGAACGACAGAACTCAAACTCACCAAATCCATTATTAGAAGTGCTTCAGAAGATACTTTCACCTGAAAGGGTTCCTGCAATGATAAACACAACAGTGAGCACGAGAAACGCGACCTAAGAAAATGAAACATTCTTGCTCACTCACGCTCAGGCACGTACCTGCTTTTCTGCAGTGAACAGGCAGCACGGAATCAGCTGAAAGGGATCAAAGGAACTATAAAATGAAAGAAAATTTCTCTAAAGATGTAGGACAGTCAGGAAATTTCCCAAGTTTCCCACTGGCTCCTTGGCGGAGGAGGAACAAGCATGGTTTCTGTACTGGATTTTCTCATGCCACAGAAGGATGACTGCCACCAACTACAGAAACTTCACTACCCACACTCATGAACATCAGCATGAAACAGTTGAAATGCACATGTGTTATTTCTGGCCACAATAGGTATTAATGATTTGTGGCATTCCCGGCTGACACCATGCCAGGCACTGGTCTCATTTCTCAAAGCTCTATGACCATCATGTACATCAAATAATACCTTTTTGTTTGCCTTGAACCTTTAGAAGATTTTGCAGGTTTCAGTTTTTCCTCCTCCCTTCTTCTTGCTAATTCCTCAGCAGACAGATGCTAAAAAAGAAGTTAAAGAGTCTTAATGTCTTCAGCGTTCTTTCAGCAGTGATTCCTCTTATCTCCCCTCTGCCAGCTTAAAGCCATGTGCTCCTTGGGCAAGGGCCTGCCCTTGTCCCAGGCCCCTCTCCAGCTTTCTTGGTGGCCCTTTTAGGCACTGGGAGCTGCTCTAGGGTCTCCCTGGAGCCTTCTCTTCTCCAGGCTAAACACCCCAGCCAGGAGCAGAATCATTATTAGGAACTCCTATCACCTGCATTATAAACACAAAGAAACCACATAAGACAAAACCCAACATTTACATCTTATTCTCCTATCTACTACTGTCACCTTTGGTACTGCTGGTAACGGAAAACAAAGGGTCAGGAAATCTCCTATAAGACAAGGCAAAGAGCTTTATAAGCCTAAAACAGTGCAAGGTAACACATGCTCACAACAACCCTTTGTAAAGACCCAGCTCCAGCTGTATTTATCAGTAACATAAAGATGTGACAGCCACTACGTTACTCTCAGGTTATTGCTTCCAGCACAAGAGGTTACGTACCCATTACACAACTGTTTCCCTATACACTTGATGCAGCAGCACCTGCCATCTATGAGCAAGAATTAGCTCTTTAAGGACAGTTTAGACCCCAGCAGGGTTACCTCAAATGTCTGTCCTTCCAAATCCTTTGCATCACACCAGTTTCCCCAAGGGTCCCGCACTCGCCGCCGTCTTGTACGCTGCGGCAAAGCAAAGCGACACAAGTCAAGGTCTTACTCCTGAGAACACTGCATTTACAGTAATCAGCCCTAAGAACACTGTCCGAAAGGTTACCAACACTGTGCTACATTTCCAGAGAAGAAAGAACACCCTGGATGGAGTTGTGTAGATTTAAGCAGTTCACAACCTGCCAAGGAACATCATCAGTGGTCATTTTTTAAGGCTGTAAAGCGTAACTCCCGGTTGATGTTCCATGGATCATCCACATCTGACAGCAGCAGTGTGTTATATCCAGTTCTGAATTACAGCTCAGACAATCCAAGCAGCCAGTCAGTTTACACCTAGCGGATGCTGTATTTCTTCATATTTTGACTTAGATATATTTTTTTCCAGTGAGACTGATTTTGTTTTTCTCTCCTCAACTGGTTTATTTTGCTGTGAAGCACTTAAAAATGCCACATTATTTAAACCTGGCAAGCCTTGGTAGCTCATGAAGTTATAAATGAGTTACCACAGTGCTTCATTGCATGCATATGGCTCTCAGAAAGCCGTATAATACACCTGTTACACCTAACAGTTCAAGTGCAAGCACCTTCATCACACACTACTGACACACACCACTATTTCCTGGCTAATTCAGGCTAATAAATTATGGAGAGGAGGGGAGGAAGGGCAAAGACTGAAGCACAGTTGTACTTAAGTACCTGAACAGCAATTAGATGGGTAACATAGCCAAAGTTAGGGCAGAAACCTGTCTGATAGAAGACCTTGCACTTAGCCTGACACTCAAATGACAGAGCATCCTAATGCCACTGCGAACTGAATGAGAAACTTCCCGAGATGCCCCAGCTTGAAGATGAAAATCAACGAAGACCTTCCCCATACTGAATGTTTCTGCCTGCCCCCACCACAGCATACCATGGACTGCAAGCGCTGGGCGAGCTGATATGCTTCCACCGTGTCTTTGCCTTCCTTGGCCCGTGTCCTGTCCGCTGGCTGGGGGCGGTTGTAGACAGCCTGCTCTGCAGGAGACAGGGGAGACACTGCTCTTCAGTGAGGAATGAAGCCACTTATTCCTGGTACAGAGCCAAGAATGACACAGAGAAGTGGTAACGAACACCACAAAGAAGAAAGCAACAACAACAAAACAACCCACAGTGAAAAGACATCTTGATGGTGGGGTTACTGACACTCCCACTACCACAGTCCTTTTGCAACAGGGAAACCTCCTTCCTTATTGTTAATAACCTTTACTTCAGCCTAAATGTATTGGGAGGACATTCCTCCTCCCCAAGGTGACTGTCATTCAGCTTTAGAGCCTCTGGATTGATTTTGGTCCAAACCAACATCAAGCTATAGGTGTATCTATACTTCACGTATATATACTTTAAACATGTCACCCAAGTTTAACCCCTGAATCCTGTAAAAGTTAGCCCTGAGGATGAAGATATTGCTTTTTATTTAGGAAAAAGTTAAAATTCAGTATAGGAAAAGAAACAGCAACATCTTAACTCTGTCTGACATGGAGGGAGGGCAGAATTAATCATAGAACAGTTAGGGTTGGAAAGGACCTTAAGGTAAGTTCCAACCCCCTGCCACGGGCAGGGACACCTCCCACTAAACCAAATTCCAGCTGATATCAGGAAAATACATCAACCCCACACTGACACACAGAAGAGCACAGAACCACCTCACAGCTGGTATGCAGTGAACATGAGAGAGGGGCGAAAAAAGGCAGAAGAAAGGAATAGATATGGGTAAAACCAAAACCCCATAATCCTGTCACAGGTTACAAACTCCTCCAGATTTTCAAAGGTCACCAGCGACAATCTGCTCAGAAGGTCCTCCCTGGCAAGGATTAATGCGTATCCTCTGTGCAAGCAGCGCACCCTGACATGAAGTCATCTATCAACACTAGCACCAGAACAGGCCACAGCCACAGAGGAAGGAACAGTCCAGAGGCTCTCTTCTACAGAATTTAAATGTTACTATTATGTCATTAGGAGTACAGAGAAGTTGGATTATCCACCTGGATGCTTGATTCCCATCAAGTGCAGTCATGCACACTTCAATGAAGTGAACTTAGGAGTTTTCTTTTAAAGACATAGAAAAATCACAGAATCAACTGGGGTGGAAAAGACCTTTAAGATCATCAAATCCAACCTTTACCCCAGGACTGCCAGGACCACCACTAAACCACGTCACTAAGTGGCTCATCCACACTGTTTGTGAACACTTGCAGGGACGGTGATGCCATCACTGCCCTGAGCAGCCTGTTCCAATGTCTGAGCACCTTTTCAGTGTAGAAATTGTTCCTATTCTTCAGCCTAAGTCTCCTCTGGCACAGCTTGAGGCAGTTTCCTTTTGTTCTATCACTTGTTACTTGGGAGAAGAGACCAGCCACCTCCTCGTTCTATCCTCCTTTTTATCTACTAAAACTTCCCAGTTCATCCTTCACAAGGAATCATCCATTTTACTAAAAGAAGCTGACAGGCAGAGGTTCAGCATGCACTGATGAGAACTGATCCCAGTAACAATCTCTTTACCACAGCCAAAGTTAATTGCTCCGATTAATTCCAGGTAGGTGTGGATGCGCCCAATGCAGTTCACATCACCGCAGTTCTTCAGGCCCGGCCGCACTGATGTCTTGTTCAGGTACTTGGGTTTACACCTCTCCCTAAAATAATAGCGCACTGTCAGTAAAAACAAATCCTGAGGAGAAGGAGGAAGGAATTGTGTGACTTAATGCAAGGTTAAAACAAGCCACTGGTGCTTTTTTCCTCTGTGATACACATACTATTTACCACTACCCAGGGCAACGACAGCAAAAACACAATCTTCACAAGCCACACTATTTATTTTAGGGTTATTCATGCACATTCATTCTTAGGCAGAGGGAGACTCACGCTTCCTGTGCTAAAACAAATACTTCAACCTGAGCGGTGTCAGGAAGCTATGAATTCCTCAGAAAAGCTGTAATATCGTTAAACTGATACAAGAACGTGTGCATTGGATTAGTCCAAAGAGCTCATACAATCACAGGCCTCCTCAGTGGAATGAATGAGGCTGTTCTTACTCTCTAGGCATTTATTACCCACTTTCAAACCGACACTGAATCGTGTCAGTGCAATACTTTTCTGCTATGGAATTTCAGAGTGTTGGCAGCTACATAAGCTGTCAGTACACAAGACAACTGGATGAGGACAGAGTTAAACTCAGCAGATTGAAATGCAAGTTACCCAGCACAGCAAGCACTAAACCACAGCTGCTAACAGAAGAAGCTGTACACTGAGCCTGCTGCCACCAGGCACTTCAGTTCTCAAACCGATCCTCTGGAGATGGAATATAAAACACGCCAGTGACAAGCACTATCCCAAGTTGATTTTCAATGTGAAGTAATTTCTGGTCAACATTATTTGCTCTAGCACAGATTGTTTCTTTCAGGTGCCCTTCTCTAAAGGCAATACTGTAATGCTACAGACCTCACTAAGGAGGTCTTTTTGATCGTTTTGAGGAACCATTTACTATAATAATGTGCACTCTTACATATAGGATGGCAAAAATGGGAAGAAAATAACATAATCAAAATGGATGCAGCTTGTTCTGATACAGAACACTCATATTCCTCATGCTTCAAAGTATTTCCCTTGCTTAGCTTCCAGAATGCCAGAAAAAAAACACAGGGAAGATGCAGAGAAAGGATTAATAATCAGTGCTGTTCATCACTGGCAATCTTTATAATGCTGCCATAAAATTGGTTCTACCCTTTTCAAGAGTAAGCTACTGGTACTAAATAGTGTTTAACTAAAGCAGAGCAGGACATGGGTTATCTTAATTTCTTCTTTCAGTAAATGAAATTAATGCACCATACCACTGATCCAAAATGTAATTCCTGATTTTCAGGTAACGCTCTGGTGTTTTGGCCTGGCGCCCCTCAAAGAACTCAGGAATAGCCTGCTTTTCTTCATCCAGAATGATGCTTCTGTCAACCTCCACTTCTTGTTCAGGTGGCTTAAGCTCCTCTGCTTCTTCTTGATGATCTTCATCCACTTGGCAGGGAGAAAGAAAGAGCAATCCATTATCAGCCAGGCCCCTCTGTCCCTCATGGAGCTCCTGATCAGTTTCTTGTTTAATACCACAAGATGTTGCTAGTCTGCCTTGGTCACTTTTGTCCAGAAACTTACTGTATTGCTGGTAATCTAAGTTCACAGGTTTATCACCATTCAGGTGCTGAGAACATGTTGCCACAACACTTGGGAATACCAGTGCATCCACCGTATCTTGCTTGGTATGGTGAGGATCTTCTTTATGTAAAGAACCTGCAGAACTATGTCCAAAGGATGAAGAACCACGCTCTGCTCCTTTTGTTTCTTCAACAGCACTTCTGGAAATAACAGCTAATTCAGGCTTTTTTGTTTCTTGCTGGAAAGCAGGAGAAAGCAGCTCATCCATGTCATCCGTTATGTCCACTTCTTCATCATCTGACAGCTTTTCAATTTTCACTGCATTCAGATTGGGGTCTGCACGGCCTCTCAAGCTTCCAGCTGACCACGCTTCTACCTTTATCCCATCTTCAATGGGAAGGTTGCTCCCACATTGACTTTGTGCTTCTTTTTCAGAATCACCATTTTTTGCCTTTGGGAAATATAAAAGAGTTTCAGGAGGAAAACTCAAAACAATCCCCCTGCCTCCCAAATATTTTACTTGAACAGCAGATATTTGGAAGTATTACTTCCTCAATTATCCTTTTAATAAACCTTCATGGAATCCCAGACTGGTTTGGGTTAGAAGGGACCTTAAAGCTCACCAAGTTCCAACCCCCTGCCTTAGGCAGGGACACTTTCCACTAGAACAGGTTGCTCCAAGCCCCCCACAGGGAAGAATTTCTTCTTAACACCTAATCTTAATCCCCCTCTGGCAGGTTCAAGCCATTCCTCCTTGTCCTGTCCCTACATGTCCCTCTCCAGGTTTCTTGGTGGCCGCTTAGGCAGTCAAACCTGCTCTAAGGTCTCTCCTTAAGGAGCCTTCTCTTCTCCAGGCTGAACCAGCCCAGCTCTATCAGCCTGGCTCGAGAGCAGAACGGCTCTAGTTTCCGGAGCATCTCAGTGGCCTCCTCTGGACTCATTTGAATAAGCCCATGTCCTTCTCATTTTAATTCACTGCAACTGACTTTTACACAGCATTATAAATATACTTTCAGCTAAAGTGCAAATTAACATGTATTTCCATTTAGAAACAACTAGACAGTAGTAAAATGCCCCAGAAGTCTCAAATGAGGTTAAAGGTTAAGCTACAAACACAGCTGAAACAGCTGTACAGTGCAAAACCAAGTATTTTCAGACTAACAACCAACAGTGTAAGACTACGATTATACTACAGTTACTGTTTAGTTATAACAGCAGTAAAAATACCTGAGTCATTCTAGGAATCTGGAATCAATTCTGACTTTATCTTTAAATCTGCAAATAAGCACATTCCACTTTTCTGAATATGGGAATAAACAGAGCACGTGCTTTAACAGCCGCACCCTGAAGAGACAGGTTAAAATCAAGCTACATGTGCAACAGCAGACTTATCAAACATCATTTTTGCTACCTACAGAGAAACTCTATTTACCTTGTTCTTAAAATACTGCCGAGCATAGCTCTTCACTTGCAGCACAGTACGACTGCCAATCAGCTTGGCAATTTTCGTCCACCGGCGGCCAAATTTCACCTGGTACAACACAGCACATTTAAGTTATCCAAACTCTAACATTCCAGACATTGTACTTTACATGCCAAGAGTTTAACATAGACTCACAGAATCACAGAATAGTTTGGGTTGGAAAGGAGCTTAAGATCACCCAGTTCCAACCCCCCTGCAATGGGCAGGGGCACCCCACACTAGACCATGTCACCCAAAGCTCTGTCCAGCCTGGGCTTGAACACTGCCAGAGATGGAGCATTCACAACTTCCCTGGGCAACCCATTCCAGTGTCTCACCATCCTTATAATCTCAATATCTCAATTATTCATTGCAAATGCACAAACAGTACAGCAAATCCATAGTAAAGAACCTCGCTATTACTGTGCTACCATGAATATTGCAGCCAACAGGAATAATTATTGCTGCTCTTCTTAACTACAGGATCTTCTTCACTCAAATCAGGCATATTGTAAATTGTGCTGCCTACTAACCCAAGGAATCACACTGAAATGATGTCGTAGTTTAAGTCCAGCTGGTAACTCAAAACCACGCAGGTGAGCGCTCACTTCCCCAGCTTTTTCCTCCCTCCCACTCCCAAGGGATGGGGAGGAGAATGAAAAGAATGTAACTCCCATGGGCTGAGATAAGAGCAGCCCAGTAACTAAGGCATAACATGAACAACTACTGCTGCTGCCACCAATAATAATAATGGCAAGGGACGTAACAAGGGAAGAGAATACAGCTGCTCGACACCCACTGACCGACACCCAGCCCGACCGAGCAGCAGTAAATCCCCCCAGTTTCTGTCCTGAGCATGATGTTCTGTGGTATGAAGTCCCCCTTTGGCTAGTCTGGGATAGGTGTCCTGTCTCTGCTTCCTCCTGGCTTCCCCTCCTCCCTGGCAGAGTGTGAGACTCAGAAAGTCCTTGGTCAGA
>JANRGW010004741.1:1491-15060 GCA_024733675.1 Psilopsiagon aymara | reverse complement strand
ACATATTTGAATATTTTATAGAAACTAAAGGCTATATTGAAAGAGCAACCTATATCCAGGGCTAAGGTATTAAGCCACACCAGTGTACTTTACTGTTTATTAGTAAAATGCAGGCTATGTGTAGGTCCTAGAAGTATTAATTTTCTTCTCTTCACCTGTCACCTCACAAAGGCTGTTCATACTGTGCCTCCTTTCCACACGGACATATTTATAAAAGGGAAGAATGCCTCCAAACCCCAATTTCTCAGCCTCTGTATTTTACCAGGCTCTGCTTTGAGAGTTGAGGATTGTGGTCTTTGTAGGGTTGGTAAAGAGGGAGTTGTGTTGCTACCCAGGATTCTTCTTTCCCTGGTAGCTGGTACTAAAGTGTTGAGTAAAGATCATAGAAACAGCCATATGGGGTCAGCCAAGGCTCCATCTAGAACAAATCCTATTTCTAGCAGTGGTCAGTGGCATATGCTTGAGGAAAGAATGTCTGTATTGTCAGACTCTACAGATTTGTCCTGTATTCCCAATTTCCAGCACTCTGTAAAACAGTGCTTCCTTGGTTGAAGTGTTCTGAAGGGATTTTCTTTTACTAAGTTGTTTATTAACTTTTTGAATCCAACATCTGGCTTCCATTATATTCTCTTTCAGATTTGCTGCTACATTACACTGTAGAGAAGCTGAGTAGGGATTCCCATGACAAGAACACCTAGCAAAGATTTTGTTGTTTCTTCTCTGCAGCCTTTTCAGTATTGACTCTTCATTGTTAATAAAGTTACTTCTGAGTTACTTCTGAGAATCTGCTTGCAGGTTGTCTCTATACTTGCTTCTGGAATTCAGTAGTTGTGTATTAGGCCTGCTCTTTTCTGGGAGTTTCCCCAATCTAATTCCTCATCTGCTGTTTAAGAGTTTTGCACCCTACTGAAGCAAGAACCATTATTACAATTATTATTTTGGATAAAACAGAGCTTAGAGTAGATGTTTTTAGAGTGTCTAGAGGATGGATATAGGCATCCAGCTTTTATTTGGAGCTGGTGTACAACTTCAAGGTGCTTATAAGAATGCAGCTGTCAGGATATGTCCCTGAGGCACAGTGCAGTGCTATGCAGAGATGCACTCAAGAAGCAATAAACAAGCTTGTTCAAATACTAAAAGCAATACCGCTGTGTTAGCACAAGGATCTACCTAAGGTAATTAACCCTGCAGAGGAACTAGGTGAAATAAGTGTGTTAGGGAGTTATACTTACATTGCAGAGCAGGGTTAGCAGAACAGGCTATTCAGTCATTTTTGTTGAATTGCATTAATGTATTGGCATAGAGTTGGGCAGTAATAATGTAAAAAGAAAATCATATTGTTAGGAAATTTTATGAAATAAAGTCACAGGTAATGTTTAGTTAAGCACCGTCAGTCACCTATTTTTCATCTAGACCCACCAGATACAATTTCACTTGTGAAGGGAGGCTGTTGGTAAAACAATTTTAGCCCTTCCCTGGGCACTGCACCATACTGCGTGTGATATTCAAATCATATGACATTATTGGTATAGTTTTGCTGCACCTGTTCTGCTTCTTTCTTCTGATCTTTTCCACACTGTGGTTATAACTGGACCTGGAGATACTCTTTAACTGCTTACTTTAAGGCAGATTTGCTCTGTATGCAAGCAGAGTGACTCATGGTTGATAACCAGTGGCTCTTCACCTGCTGTATCATTTCAACTTAGGTGTTGGGTAACAGTTAAATAGTAATGGGAGTTTTGGGTCTGTGTATGCTAGAGGCTGCACTGTGTTCAGCAAAGCTGGTGAAGTGTGATTGAATTGACAATTGCTGGTTTTTTTGTCTGTTCCTTGTGGAGATGCAAATAGAATTGCACAGTCCAGGTGTTGAAATACAGAAAGTAGCAGCAGCAGCAAAAAAAAAAATCAGTGTTTGCAGTCAGTGGCGCTCTACTTGTATTTAAGTACTGCCTTGAAGTAAACCCTCAGAGCTTCATTTCATGGATTTTGTAGCAGCTCCTTTCTGCTCTGTGTTCTACTCAAAGTGCAAGGATCCATTGGCAAGAAGGGATAGAGCTGGAGGCTGCAGGACCATCAGTTATCAGCTGAAGCACAGCTGTGCCGGGAAGCCAGGGGATATCTCCTTGTGGAGGGTATGAAAGCTGCAGGGAGAAGGCAGAGGGAAAGACTCTAATACTAAAAAAAAAGGAGCAGTGGAACGGAAGGAAAAGTCTGATTCATTGCTGAAATATTTCAGGATCTTGAAATTGCTGAATTCTTTGATATTGCTGGCAACTGTCAGCATGTCACTGAAATAATAAGTAGGTAGAATGGTCAAAACCAGAACTAGAGGGTAACAGAGTTGTATAATCTGCCTTTCAGTGGAAATAGGAAGCATGAAAAAGGGTAACAGGAACAAAAAGAAATTCCAAATTTTTTTCCTAGGGTTTACAAGTACAGTACACTGCATTCAAATTAGTAAGTCTTTTAAAAATGAATTACTGCTGCATTGAGTCAATGCCATTATAGTGACAGATGACCTGGATTGTTTTGCTGGGAAGGAAGCACCCTTCCCTTGAGAAAAAGTCACAGCTGCTTATCTTCACAGTGCAAAACCAAATCCTTCTTTATTTATTTAGTTAGTTATGTATTTTATATGGAGAGTTCAGAGGGGAAACATAATTCCTTTTATTTACAGTAACAGTGGAATAATTTGGATTTGTTTTTGCTTCAAGGATACTAAAAATACCTTTGATGAGTTTGTAGTCATCATTGACTGGCCTCTTCTTCTCATAACAAAAGGTATAGTGAGAAGCAGATGATAACTTTCTGCAAATCATTAATAGCAAAATAGAAGTGACAAAGGAATTATAATTTCTGAGCTTTCTTCCAAAGAGCATGACCATTTCTCCAAACAGAGCTAATAGAAAACCAGACATGTCTGGCTAATTTCTGTAGTAGCTAATTTTAAATTCTTTGTTCTGGTGCTTTAATCAACAGCATTCAGAAAGGCTGGCATGAAAAAATATCATTCGTTTTGAGATCATAGGCAGTAGCCAGGGAGAGAGCCAACATCTCCCTCTGTTGCTTTTGCATATGTGCAAGGCAGGGCTGCCTTCCACAGATGCTAGAAGGAGTTTCCTTCATACATAGCACAGAACAATGCAGGAATCACGACAGAAGTGGGATTTAAAATTCCCCCCCCGCCTTCAATTTAAATTTAGCTGTATAAAATTGTCTTTTGAGAAATTACTTGAAACTTTTTTTTGTTACTAAGAACATATATATAGGCTTGAGAAATTTTGTTTTCAGTTGTGAAAATTTTTAATCTTAAATACAGAATAGGGTATCTTTAAATTGCTGAGTCCTGTCACTTTAATGTAACTTCTTGATGACATGTAATCGAGCATGTATTAAACAAAGCAGAACTGAAACATGTCAGCAACTTAAAACAAAGGCAAAATATTTTTGACTGCACACATGCAGTGATGCCATGAGGAATACAACAGTTTGCTGAAATCACACAAGTTGTCGTGTTGGCACAGTTTTAAACAAGCAAGGCTAAATAAGGCACAATATGACATTTTGGAGTTCATGTTTGGGAGTAAACATGCCACAACAATCAACTGTCTTGTCAAAGAGCTACAAAAATAATTTATTTTCCCTCCAGAGCAACTCCAAAGAAAAGAATAGTTAGTGTATTAGCTGTCTGGAAAAACATTAATATGCAGATATGAAAGGCGAGAATGTTTGGGTCATGTGAAAAAGAAACATCAAAAGGAGATGTTCGTTGAATCTGTTTTTCTGGGCACCAAAGTGAACAGTTTACCATAATTTCCATTTAAGCCTGTTCCATAATCAAGTATATCCCGCCAGCAGGATGTATAGATGTAACCACCATTTGAATGTAAAATACATTCTTGACTATTTGTCAAATTCTTCCAGTATTTTCTTGGATCTGTTTGGTTTATTCTAAAACTATGGTAAATACGCATAAGTATGTATCAAATATTGCTATTATGTAACAGCAGATTTTTTAAAAATGGTAGTTTTCTATGTAGTGTTTTAAATGCCTTTAAAATAGGAAGCTATATTTCTATATATTTTGCATTGGCATCATAGTAAATACGGTAATTTCCTTCTTGAGTTATCATCAGAAACCAGCAACAAGACCTACTTACAGGAACTTTCCCATCAGAAGTGTTTGAGCAGGAAGAATGCTGTCATGCACCATAAAGAACTGTAAATTGCAGTGTTTCTGGCAGGCAGAATTTTTGGGAAGACTGCCTTTCTTGGCCACTGACAGATGCTGTGGGTCTGAGTGCTTTCTGTAGCACTCCACAGTCATGTTATTTTGTTCAAGGTTTTATTGTGAATCGTAAAAAGGCTTCTGTTTCATACAAAATCCTGCTCCTGAATTTGAGGAATTAAAGAGAATCTGAAAATAAATCTGTAAACCACATTCAAAGATTTTAGCAAAACTTTACATCATGACTATAAAGACTACAGTGTTGGGTGTTGACTTGTTGATGGAGGCTTCTTTTTTTACAAAGCCTTAGGAGTTAAGCCACCTAATTTAAGGACCAGCTTTGAGGTGAGTCTGGACTGCAAATATATACCGTGTTCATAACACAGAATATGAATATTCTGTGTTTGATAGAAGACTTTGCCACTTCTTTGACTTTTTAGCAGTGCCTCTGCTCTCTCTTTGTCTAGAGAGACACGATGGCAGTCTGCTCTCGTGATTATGCTGGACACAGGCCACGTGTCTGTCTGGTATTTCTCAGTAACTGTTACACCTTTTGCTTGGTTTCAACCAAACTTGATGGAAGTTGATTTGATGGTTAAGCTGATGGTTTGTGTGAGTTTCCCAGAAAGGCCCCAAAAGAGAAGAGGGAGAGAATGGGTAAAAGCTTGCGCGTATAAAAGTGTATGGTAAAACAAGGTCGTGGATCACTGCTTCTGGGATATCAAGGTATCTGCATGCAGCATTTTCTTTTGAAGTTGTGTCTACAGAACCTTAAATTTCAGCTGTTCTGTACTTGCTTGCTGCCGCATGTCACCATTGCTTTTCTTTTAAATTCTATTGCCAGCTTTTCCTTTGGTTTCCTTTGGTTTCCTTTACACTGAAAAACTTCATCCCAAAACTGTCCTCTAAAATATCTGCATATTCTTCTCTTTAATTGCTGATGGAGGCCTTGGCAAAATCAGGTTATAATAAGAGATCATATGACCTCATTTCTGAGATTTTGAGGAGAGTTTTCTTGACTAATTTATTCTCTTTTTTGGGTGGAGTGGTGATTTTTCTTTTTTGTAACAGGTATTAGCAAGGAGCAATGCAAAGTATGTATGTGATACTGTTTGGGTTGGGGGAAGGGGGACACATATTAATGTGATTACTTGCAGGATGAAAGATGTTGAGGTATTTAAACTGGTTCTGGCTTTAGACCAAAGTGAAAAATTAATGGGCTGTAATGTTGTTGGCTTTGTTTGATGAAGTGCTTAGTGAATGTTATTCAACTCAAGAATAAATATTCTTGATACAGTTGTCGAGAGAAAAGAAAAAAAAAACATTGAAGCACATTGTGACTTGGTGTTAAGCATTCATTTAATCAGCATGTTAATCATTAGCTTTGGTTTGGGCTTTTAAGTTCTGGATTGAGGCAAAGCTGTTCACAAAAGTATGTTTAAGAATGTGAGGTGGCCAAAGCAGAGAGGCTTAATTACTGACCAGGTTTCGTTTCATTAACTATGTAGTGTATTGCAAAGGGCTAGAGTCTATGAAGCTTTGCTTGACTTTTCTAATTTTAGATCTTTTAAATTTAGGTACCGTGTTTCATTGCAATGCCTGCAATTTTCTGTTGTCTCTACATTCACAGGATCCCTTTGCACACTAAGGTCATTATGGGAAGCTGTTATGGCCAATAAGTGCAAGATAAGTGGATATGTAACAAAAAAACCATAATGGGAATAGGTGCATTGAGAATATCAGTGGGTTAATAAAGTGCTGAACAAACTTTTTATGAATAAGCTTGTGCTGAATGCAAAACTTATATTGCAAGTAAATATTTTTTTAGCCAATGCTACAGTACTTTTCTGGATATATTAGTGGAATTCATCCTGAGTGGTGCTTTGCAGGGAAGGGTATGGTATGATGGCGTGTGTGGGGTGTTCGTTTGCTCTTTGACATATTCTTGTATGCATGTAATGGAAATTTTTTTGTGAGTGAGGGAAAGAAGTTGTGATTGAAATCTGTGATAAAATAACTTGTGGGTGCTTAGGGGAAAAGATTTTAACTGAAGAATGAGGTGAAGAAAGTTTGAAATGGCACATTTCTTAGCTAAATGTGGGATGGTGTCTTGTTGGAAAAAATATTGAATCATGCAAGCCATTGGTTTTTCGTGGTAGTTTGAAGCTTCAGCTATTGCACAACGTATAATTGTATTTAGGGGGGATTACTAAATTCTTTTCCTGTGCTTTGTATGTTTTGTGGGAGGGTTAGCATTGATGGAGCTGGTAGACATCTCTCAACTACAGTCCCCTATATTATCTTTCCAATATTGAATTACTTTTATTAGGTTTTGTTATTATTTAGCTAAGGTAGCACAAAGTTCTTCATTAGATTTGATTTTTCTGGTATATGCATTAATTTGTTGAATTCTGTGAATGAATCTTAAGAAAAAGAGATGTTAATATGTATTATGAAGTGACTTGGTTATTGCAGATGTGATAGAATAATACTGATAATATGTAGCTTAAACCAGTTACAAAAATAGGGTAAAGATGTATAGACTTGTGATAAATATATAATTTTTTTTGTGAATAGTGCAAGTTAATTTTTAGTATTTTACAAAAGGGGTACCTAGATAGCATTGGCAATTAAATCTAAGAAAGGACGAGAGCTGACTGATTAGTAGTGGCTGGAAATGAACATCAAATCTCCTACGCCTGAATAAGGCTTTTGAAGTGGCTGTGAAAAGTGTTGGCAAAGCTGCATTGTATGTGCAACAAGGAACTCTTCAACTTTTTGGGGTGAAAGCTGCCAGTTAGGCTAGTCTCAAAGTATTTTAATGAGGAAACTGTTTAAAACACTACCTGGGATGTGCATTTTAAAGCACAGGATGAATGAAAGCCACTTTTGTAGTAGATTTCATGATCATGAAATATTTTGCATTGAATAAGGAGAGTGCTGCATGACTGCCCTGTTGTGCTCTAGAGTTTGGACACTCACTGACACCACAATTCTTCCTGCAGGGGCAAAAGACTCCAAGAAATGTGACACAGACTCATGTCATTGGCATGAGAAACCTCAGTGGTGGGGTTTTTTTGGGGAACAGCAGTAGTTTTGGAGATGATTTTGTTTAACGTAAATTCTCAGGTTACCACAGTTCTGACTGTATGAAACTTCAGTCCTAAAAACCTGAAAGCATAAATTGGTTTTTGATGCCCCTCTACCCACTTTGTTAAGTTGATTGAAAGGAGACATATGCACAGCACTGTAAAATAAAATATTGAATTTTTTAATTGAAATTTTTGTAATTTTGCAAATGCGTAGGTCCTGTGTGGGATTCTCAGAGTAGTTTTAGTCTATGGTCAGTTTAAAATGGTAATGACAAGTGATACTAGTAAAAAAACCCACTGGATAATGACTTTTGCATGGAAGGTCACTAAAATAGACATGGAAGAGAGCAGTTTCTGCTAAAAAAAGTACTTCAGTTTTGTTTAGCCCAGTGATTCCCATGCTGAAGTGTAGATACCACTAGTGGGAAGTGAACTACATTAAATCAGGTATACCGTGGCAGTAGCTGGAGTGAGGTTCCCTCCCACACTGCGCCGCAAGCTGCTTGCTAGTCTCAGCTTTCTGCTTGTTCCTCCCAACACCTGGAAGGCAGGGGGTACAAGGCCAGAAAGAAGCTCAAGGCTGGTGACAGTGGATCTGCTTTGCTGTATGGCAGAATGAAGGGCTCTGGTTTTGACTGGAGAGTGAAAGGGATGAGGGTGGACGTGAGCACCTGCCTTGTCCCCTGTACACAGGTTGAGATATGGGAGGACATAGAGGCAGGGTCACAGCTGGGGCTTTGAAATACCGATACTGTGGTTGATGATGCCAGCTGCTCTTAAGCCTGCTGATTTTGAGTTGTGTTTTTTTTTTCCCTTCCAGTAGTTCATTTGTGGAGTAATATACAGGATACAACTGTAAACCTTTTACTTTAGCCTGTGTGGCTGTTCACTGCTAGTGACACAAAACAGGATAGAATGATAATGTGCTAGTGTGAAAATGTGGAAAAAAGAATTTGTATGACACCATAATACTGAGGAATGCTGAAGTAAAGGAAGCAGCTCTATCTCACTGCTTGAATTTGAGTCAGTTACCCCCGCAGCAGGGGGACTTCTGTGAAAAATAGTTAAGAAATCTCTCGTGTGCATTGTGGGTACTAGTTGCTGGTTTAGGGCTATACAAAACTGTACTAATTTTAAAGGCAAATAACAAGCTTTTTTCCCCACATAGGGAATGGATCAAAGTATGTGTTGGATGTGATGAGATTCAAGTGCAGGCAATGTTACTCTGAGAGTCTGCTCCCTGGAAGAATTCCTTCGCATGAATGTGCTTCTGTTGACTCCTATTCATGATTTTTTTTTAATCTGTATTGTGCTTGCTTATGGAGATGTGACCTTCTGTAAGTAGGATCTAATCAATTAATGACTAAAAAAGTAAGATCAAAACTTAGACTGGAATTGGGAATGGACCTGGAAGTTGCATAAAGATCATAAGCGTTGCTGTCATTCTGCTTCTGGGTGCCTAAACCAGAGATGAAGTGTACTTGAAACTTTTTATCCTTGTTTGGGAGGAAGGCAAAAATACCCTCATTGAACTAGAACTGAAAAACCCCGACCAAACAAAACCACTGCAACTGACACTATGTTATAGGACAGAGCTGTATATACTTCATATAGCAGGTGTTACAAGAGACTGCTGCGCTGTGGCTATGGGCTGGACAACACCAGAGGAAAAGAAGCAAGGATATAGCCTTTCTGCTACCTTGTTGGCAGGTTTACTTTTCCAAATGTATTCACTTTGGGTTCTGACTGTGATGGATTTTAGGCTAATTTCTTGGATGCTCAAAGTATACACCTAAATAGTAGTGTCCCTCAGCGTATTTAAAAAGAATAATTTACTGATAATATCAACAGTAACAGCAGTTGAAGATAGGGTGTACAGGTTGCCACTGATACCTCATGGGTTATTGTCTTGATTAAGGCACGTGTGGTTTTGTATGAATTTTGAAGATAAAAGGGCATAATATACATTCTTGAAGATGAAGGCTTGGCTGAGCAAGGAACAATTTTTCGTTCCCTTTCCTCATTCCTACCCCTCCCTCTAGAGAAAATGCCAATCTCAGGGTTATCTTGGAAGCGATTAAACAAAAACTACAAAAAGAAAAAGTCTTGCCCCTAACATTTGTCCACACTCATTTCAATAAAATCTTCTGTTAAGAATCATAGCTGGAAGCTGGAAGAAGAGCCTTTTCTCATTTACCTGGGTGGACCCATCACTTAAGTTTACATGGGCTTTGAGCGCCATTAACTGGAAAGCCTCTGCAGAGATTTCTGGAAATGCTGACAAAGTATTTTGGAGCCTGTGCTTTGGTGAGACTTGGGAGGAAACTCAGAGAGCAAGAAAGCTGGTGCCCTGTTCAAAAGTCAGATACTGTGAATACGTGTGATTTGTACCTTTTACTCTTCTAAGAGACTACTATCATAGCAGTTCTGAAAGGAAGCCACTGAATAGTTTCTAATTCCTTACATAGTTGTATCTAATAAATGATCTTCTCCACAAATGTTAGTTTAATGCTTGTCCAGGACTTCAAATAGGAGAGCAGTAAAATAAATTTAAACTTTATCATGAAGTGCTTGGAAGAATTACACTTATGACAGGATTTTTGTTGCATTTATTATGTATTGCATTATAGAACATTATACTGTATTGCAGTATATCCTTGCTGTTGAGGCAGTATTTGTATTGATGATGACTCTTGTGGCCAAATTTTGCTCTTGGAACCTCCAGTTTATAGTAATGATTGGGTTATAGTAATGACTGGGTGCATCATAAGTTATTGCTCACTGCTATAAAGTCATATATCTTGTGGAAAATGAGCATTTAGTCTCAAGACTCTTGGCTTCAGAAGCACAGAAAAATCCCATGCTGAAGAGTTTTGTCACAGTTGGGTGCAAGGAGTAATCCCTCCTGTGTTTTCCCCCTCACTCTCCAGTTGCAAACAGTTGTGGTTGCAAACTCCCAGTCCACCAAGCCACCCATATGGTGGAGACCATTCTTTGGCAAGGAAATCTGCCTTCTCTCACCCATATAATTGTCAGGTTCTGTGGCTGAGCCTTCTCTCCCATCCCTCCAGACATTTCCTGGAGCTGGAGCACAAGATGCATTCACTCTGGCCTGTCACCCACCCTGCCATATCTTAGACATGGTAATCCTGCTATTAAGGTTACAAAGGAGAAAGGCTCAGGGTTAGGAGCTTAATGCTTAGGTGCAGGAGGACAGCCTGAGATGCTCCACTCCATCCTTTAGACCTTGCAATTTAAGGAATGCCCTCTCATCCCACTCTTAGTACAGCTGCACAAGGAAGAACAGAGGGATAATGTTTGCCACGTCTGTTTCATTCAGATGGTAACATAATATAATCCTGTATCTATCCACTGGAATTGGTTGTGGGTGGTGGTGTAGCATGCTATTGAGCCTCCGTGGCTGGGATTTTAAGAAGAGTTGTGTGTCAGGAACAGTCTGGTTGGTCACCATGCAAGCAAGCGATGAACAAGGTGGTGTCTTGAGCTTTCTTCAAAGCCCATGTTTCATGATGCTTTATTTTTGCATTGAAGACCATTGATTATACTTCTTATCAAAGTCAAATTTGCACTAAAAACCTTTTGAGAAGAAACAGTGCTTTGCTAAGAATAAAAAAAAGAAAAATAAATCTAGACAATATTTTTTAATAATCTCTCCCTTGCAAGATTTGATTTTTCAATTGGTTATTTTATATTTTACTGCTTTATGTATAAACTGACGTGAAAGGGGAAATGTAACCCTTTGGTTTTTTCTGTCCTTTTGTCCTTTACTTGCTTGTGTATTTTTTTTTCCCTCTTCCTTGAGACTATTCAAAAGCTAACTGACAATATACAGCAAGGGAAGTAAGAGAATGAGCAAAATGATGTATGGAAGAAGACTGAATTCAAGAAATTTTGAGAGAAATTTGTGGGTAAAAAACCGAGCCCATTTCCAGGAGAGAATTATGCTACCTGTGCATCCTGCTCCACTCTCCTTTCAAATGTGTACTTTTGCAGACTCTGGGAGGCCCCAAGTGCACCTCGCAGCAATTATCCTATCGGCTTCTCAAGCTTGCAATAGCCACTCTTCCTATTAGCCCTGATCCAGATACTGATTTGCGGGTACATTTTTACTCCAGCTCTTTTTCTGCTGTCAGCTCCTTCCCCTTCCAAAGCACTGGGTTATTCTGATGTTGCAGTATGATGAATATGTTTTACTGTTGATTGAGCGGAAGAGCTTGTATGTATTTTTTTTTTAAATTGCGTTCCCACTGTTCTATTAGTACAAGTTTGTTTTAGGAGTTGAGATCACTTTTACAACCAGAAAGCAAAATAAATAAGCAAATCCCCTTAAACTCTTTTTATGACTAAGTGAAAATGGAATTGTTTTCAAGAGGTAATATTATTTAGTTGGTGTAATTGCTTTAATTGTTTTTTTTTCTTTACTGTTGTAATCTGTTTCAAGTAGAGGCTTTTTTGTTTTGTTTTTAGAGCACTCTTGCAAAGCAAGATGCACACAAATGTACTTTTCCATATTATTTGTAAGAAAGCACAACAAATCAAAAGTCATCTTCAGTTTCGGGCCCTCTGACCACTAGTTCACTGATTTTTGCTTAGGGGATATAAAAACACAGTTAATCTATTATTATGAACAATATCTTATTTCAATTAGCTACCCAAAGACATGCAGAAAAAAATATGTATGATGAGATTTCCCCTCCCCCCCAAAAAAAAAATCAGTATCTCCAAATGTATTTTTCTGATGTATACGTGTAACTTTGAAAATAAGTTTTTCAGTGCTAAGTTGCAACAATGCATTGTATTGTGGTGGGATAAAAGCTTAATTTTGAACAAAAAGTCTTTCTCATTAGTTTTTTTTCGTAGCTTTAGTCCAAAGATTAAATATTTTAGCTATATTATAAATATTGTTAGTATAAAATGAGAAACAATTTAGTATAAAATGAGAAACAATAGGTAGGTATGATAAATAGTGGAAACAAAAAAATAGTAACAAGGAGGCTAGGGGTAGAACAGTGTGTGTCTTGGACAGCAGACAATTTCCAAAGAGGTATTAGGGACGTAGAGTTTAGACAGTAAACTGAACTTTTACATTGTAGGTATCAATATAATCTGAAATGTTTGCAGTCAATGGAGACAAATAGTCCCTTTTAAGTCATGACTCCTCCAATCTATACTAGGTATGTGGAAGTGTCTCTCTATTAACTATTTATGGAGTCTAGATGGCTGGCCTCAAATGTAGATACGTATACTGTAGATGTCTGTGTTTGATTAGGTGAATCTAATTAGATAAACCCCCTGCCTCAGAGGATAGATCCAGACAGCAAAGTCACAGCTGGAAGTTTTGGGAAGAATAGAAATTTGCTTGCAGATATAAGTTGTGAAGAGAGAGAGAGGAAAAAAGGCCAGGGATGGAGCATTGTTGAATTGCCACAAGAAAGATGAGGCTGCCTGAGGAGAAGCTCCTGGATGGGAGCCTCAGTAGTATGGTTAGAGGGTGAGAAGGTTAAAACCCAGCAGCCTAGGAGGGGGTTCCAAAAGTGAAAATCAGATGTCACAAAATCTAGGTGATTGCAAGATGGAGGATTCAAGGTTGGTTTGGTTGCTTGTCATTCATTATGACCCAATATCTTTGGGGAAAATGTTCTCACATTCTAGGCTTCACTCTCCTAAGATCTTTTCAGAAATGGATTAGAAAAATACTCCCACAATTGCTTCCACAGCTAGAACATAATGGACAGTTTCAGTCACAACATCTGATTCTTTGGGTTTTGATAGGAGGGAGTGAAAAATAGAAGGAACTAGAGAAATTCTGTGGATATAATCATGCTTTTCCAATTGGGGAAACTAGACTTCAGCTATAAAAAAGGAATTGAAATTGTACAATCAGTCTGATGCTAAACCAGAAATTTTGCCAGTGAACAATTTATAATGAAGCCTGTGATGTTTGTGGAGGTACTATGAACCTACAAATAAATGAATTGCAGTTTTAAATGTCAAGCTTATCGCACTGTTGCAGGCAACACAGTAGGACTTTGCAGTAGCCCAGGAGCTTTGACTTCATACATATTCTGCATACTGGAATAAGACTAAAATAATGACAAATAAATAATTATCTTCTCTATGATCTTGCTCCAGGATTGTGAGATAAATTGTCATAATTTGATGCCCTGTGTTCCTATTTTTACCAGACTTGCAGTCAACAGATAAAGGGTTTATTGGGGGGGGGGGGGG
>JANRGW010004740.1:0-14597 GCA_024733675.1 Psilopsiagon aymara | reverse complement strand
TCCTCTCCTCTCCTCTCCTCTCCTCTCCTCTCCTCTCCTCTCCTCTCCTCTCCTCTCCTCTCCTCTCCTCTCCTCTCTCTTCTTCTCCTCTCCTTCTTCCTCTCCCAGTATATCTTCACCTGATATAACCCACCATCATGTCCAAGAGCCTCAAGCCACAGGCAAGACTTGTGTTGGAGCATGTGGTGTATAAGCACAGCACAAGAAAATGGTCTGAACTACAAAGAAATAAGGCTTAGTGGAATCAAAAAGACCCCAGGAAAATACAGACAGGAAGGAAATACAAGGAAATAAAAGGAAAATAGTAGTCAGCTGGACAGGCAGTCACTCCAGCACACCCACAAGCAGTTGTCCAGCCTTTTATAGTTACCATTATAAAGGATAATTTCAAGGCGGGTTGGATGGGAATATTAAAGCAAGTTTGGATTTGGCTGCAGGGGATGCATCTTGAGCACAAAAGGCAGCAGGAAAGAAAACAGAGAGACACTTGTTTGAAACTTTAACAAGGCAATAGGGAAGAAAACACAGAGGCCCTTGTTTGAAAATTTAACAAATGAGCAAGAGACCGGAATATTGTCTGACTGGAGGTGGAAAGAGACATTTCGTGAGTATGCAGGAGATGGCGGTGATCCAGTGACGTGCTATCTGGGGAATCAGGCCTTGAAGATATACAACTCACATTCAGTGCAGCATTGGAAGACAAATAGTGGAGGGAATCTGTCAAAATAGACTGACATGGTCAAAGTGACAATCCATGATCCATCACTGGATCATGATGGGCAAGCGATTTGATGAGTTGGGACATCTGTGTAGGTAGATGACCTGGTAGAGAGCATCCCCCAAAAATTTCAGAAGGTCACATATCTCCAAAACAGAATTTTTAAATCAAGACTACCAAATTTATTATGCAGAAAATCACAGTGATGCTATTGCATTGGTATTCTCCTAGGCATAAATATGAACTCACAGATATGACCCAAGGTGCACTTTGTGCTAGGAACAAAATCAAAGTTGGACAAAATTGAAGCTGATATTAACTGAGCAGAAATCTGAATTGCAAGTCTCCCTCACCATTGTACTAGAGAGGGCACTGTACAAGCTGCCTCCTGGAGCTCACTCCATGCTGTTTTCTCTCAGCAACTTATGATCAAATGTGCACAGTTCACTAGTAAAGAAACACTCTTTTAACTGTCAGCAACAGCCTCAGCCTGTGCGGCCCTTCTGTCTTACACACCACTAACAACCAAAGCCATTCCATTAGAAATGAGCTAATGAGCTGCCAGTCCTCAGGACGTTTGGATGCACCAGAACAAAATTAAGAATGGCATCCCATGCTGGTGGGCTGGTTATTCAGTGCTTGCTGGATGAAAAGAAGTATATCCTCCATTTCAGTTAGCATAGTGAGCAAATAAAACTTTAAACAAAAACCTTTCACACCTGGGCAATATAGCAAGGTGGATTTCTACATTACCGCTCCTGACATACAATTATTCTTAAAAAACTGGAGTATGTTCACCATATTAATTTGTCTGAGTTGCTACATGTTCATTCGTTTATTGATAAAACTCTTTTTGGCTAATGAAGTGCTACCATTAGATTACATTGTTGTCTAAACTCTGAGGTGTAGTGATTTTACTTATTAACCCCCTGGAAATCCAGTGCACTTGCTTTCTATCTCTCAAGAAACAACACCAGCTGCACTGCCACACAGCTCCAGGGTAATGCATTGCTACAGGATGGCTCAGCAGAGAGAATTCACTTCAGAAGAGTTACACCAGTCTAAACTACAAACAGTGCAAGGGCAGGTCAGACCCACTCGGTTTGTGATAATGCAATTTCATCTTGTAATTCAATCAGTCTGGTACTTTCATACATCAGACACTCACAGTATGGTATATTTGGGCCCTCAGACTGGCAAATGGTAAACCTCCAACCTCAGCTTTTCACTTTGAGCCACTATTTTCCTCCCAGAATTGCCTCAGACAGGTCTGCTGTCTTCTTTGCTTCTATAACTATGGCTAAAATTCAGCACACTTCTGAATTCCAGTCAGTATAACCCTAGCAGGCCTCAGATATGTTTTGTTCATTACAGCAAGGAGACCATCATCTTTGAACCACCTTTGAATCAAACTTTAGATACAGTTTGTCATGGCAGGGCTTATGCCTGAGAGTATTTCTTTTCTGCACCCTCCTAGTTTATGGTCAAGAGGTTCTTACACGTGAATAAAAAATTACATGTATTTTGGGTTATTAGAGGATTATTTCATTGCTTTTCCACAGATGGCTTGTGATACTCACAAAGGAACCATCACAGTGCTGGAAAACAATGCCATCAAAATGCTCATGATGTTCAGCTCTGTGACTCCTATTTCATGGGACTTCAGGTTTTGCAGACATTTGGCTTTCTCAGGCTCAATCCAAATCCAGGTTTTGGAAGACAAGAGCTGACTGCACATGAAATCAAAACGATAATGGTGGCAGGAAATAATTGGGGGAGATGGCAAAAGTGATGCTCGCCATCTGGATAGAGGGAAGCCTTGCCCTTTGTTGCCCGGCTGGAGAAGGCCTCCTGGATTTCCAGATGCTTTTGAATGTTCCAGCGGCAGCAGGAGCTACGAGTGTTTATTTCCCCTTCTCCTATCTGCTTGGTGAGGAGATTTCAACCTCTTGTCCTGTTGGACTGTGTCACCATTGTCTGTGCTTTTCTCATCTCCAGACTGGATCGCTGCCATGTGGTCTGCTCAGCACTACGTCTGAGGACCACTCAGAAACTTCAGCTAATTGCAGTATGCAGCTGCCTGCTTACATATCCACATTTCAGATACAAACCATAGAGCGCAGATGGTACACAGACTGCGCCAATTTTCAGTTCATTTCCAGGTGCAATTCAGGCCTTAGTTTCTAAATCTCCTTGTGATTTGAACCTGCCCTGTCCCTCAGAGACTACCTCTGCCTGCAAATGCTAGGTCCACTGTTGAGATGAGCAGAGGCATTTGAACTGACAGTCCCTGGAGCAGTGCATTTGGAAATGGCTTTTTCTCAGCCAAGGAAGGCCCATAGCTCTTGAATTTGCTTCCTTGCGTGGTGAACCTTCAGGGCACGTTGCAAAACTTGTCTCTTTTGTTAAGCTTTAGTATAATATATTGGGGTGGGCTAAGAAGGGAGATTTTGATGAGGACACTTTTACTTTCATTGTTGTCATGGCAGTATAATTCAGTAGGGGATATGAGTTTTGATTTGTTTTTATTTTAACTGTAGCTAATGCAATCTAAGATTGTGCACAGCATAAATGAAATCAAATAAATAATTACAATTGCTTCAGGCCAGAGCTGTTTATTGGAGAGCCAGGAAAGGAAAGACAAGAGTAGAGTATTGCTGCACAGCAAAGAATTAAGTAGATATGGCCAAATGAAAGGGAGAAAGCCAGGTTACCTCCTGTAGCTCATGCTACAGGGTGCCATTGATTACTTTCCTTGCAAGGGGGTTGTTGGTGCCTGACGTGTCCTTCAAGCTCATATTGAGAGTTCACTGCAATATGTGACTGCTGTTAGTTTAGAGAGGAAAAGGCAGAGGTACTGACCAAGACACACCATCGAAAGTACAAAATAAAGAATAAGGAACCACAGCAAAGCATGGAGAACAATAACAATCCACAACAGCATTAGATCTTGAAGACCCCTTTGTCAGAAAATTATCCTATCTTTCTTTTTCTTCTGTTTTTTGTCCCCCCTGCTCCCTTTGTGCGGCTGTCTCTGCTCATTTTCTCAGGTTCCTTTCAGCTGGGTTTGTACATTGCAGATTTGAACTGAGCCGTCAAACAGAATAATGTTTCCAGAGAAGAAATGAAAACACCTAGAAATAAGAGAGGAAGGATAGCTGAAAATAACCAAAGGTCTCAGGTGATATAGCTGATTCTGTCTAAAGGCACACATATGTAATATATATATACAAATAGGTAAAGAGATCATGATTGCAAAAAACATTTATTTACGTATATCCACAATCTGGAAACACATCTACTCTTTTATATGGACAATTATATCCCTTCTAGCGAGAGTTCTGTGTGTATTTCTATTTAATAAACAAGCCATAATTCATGGTTGCTTTTGGGTGTGCAATGACAATTGAAGACATTGAGTTTCTGTAGCCACATGTGGCAGAGAACACTTCTTGCCTAGAGCTCACAGGACTAAACTACGGACAAAACACACTGCAGAACTCATAGCATGACACAGGAAAGGAGACAAACCGAGCTTCCCAAAGCATCTAACCAAGATAGGGCAGGAGAAGTCAGTCCTTTGAAACTGTGCTTTCTTTACCTGTAGAAAAGCTTTTGAGGGAGTTTTGCAACCTGACTCTAGTGGAAGATGTCCCATGACAGGAATGTTTGAACTTGATGGCCTTTAAAGGTCCATTCTGACCCAAACCATTCTATAATTCTGTAAAGGAGACTCAATGATGCCTCAATCAGGCAGCAGAGTTGGTTATTTTTCCTAAGACGGGGATTGGCATAGTGCTGGAAGAAACAGTTTTATACCATCTGCTTCCCCCTCTGGTTCAGAGGAGAGGCAAAGGACAAGAATACCATGCACCACTCTTGGCAACATGATTTACAGCAGACCAATTTAAACTCATGCCAGTAAAGCATTTATACTGCTAGATCATCATGTCTTCTATCATCTTGTGCATGACTGTGTCTGAAATCACATGGACACAGTGAGATAAAGGTATGCATCCATAGGTTCACATATCTTGTTCCAGACCTTTTTAATATTTTGTGGGGTTGAGTAACACCATTTTACTATGAATATGTATGCGTTATTTAGGTTTTTCCCCTTGATTCTCTTGTTAGCTCTTTTTAGACACTGAAAATTTTCCCAGTGGCATTAACTCCACAGCTCTTGCAACATGCACACAGTCTTTGGCTAGCCTTCAACTGTAGAGAGACAGCTTAAAAGGACTTTAAAAAAACACCTGTCTGTCTCTAGTCTTGTTTAAAACTGTTTCATGGCAGATTTGCAACTGAGTCACCATCCCAGACTAGATCTGTTCCTTCCTTCATGAGAGACTTTCCCCATCATGACCGTAGGCCTAGGGGAAACACACACATTGTAGCTTACCTACACCATATAGACAGGACTGACACATGAATATAATGCACCCATCAAGCTATGAGTGCAATGAACTTACTGAGCACATAATCCATTGCCACTGTCATAAAGCAGTCACCAATAATCTCAGTGTCTTCATCAAGCTCTTCCTTAAAGACGTCTTCAAAGCTAGATTGCTCTTCAAACTCCAGGAAAAGAAATCTGGTTTAAACATGCACAGCTCTCAGCCCTGTAGGACCAATGTGACGCCTCTAACTCAAATTCATTCATTTGTGAGCTCAAGCCCTACAAGATCAGAATTCAGTGGGAGGAAAGGAAACAAAAAAATACTCCAAGCTGGACTTGATATGTCAAGAGCAGGAAACCAGCTCTACATTACGCAATCATTCATCTTGTCCCTTCAACCTTCTGTCAAGACTTCCACTGCAAAACTCATCTGCAGGACTAAGTCAGGAGGCATTTCCTGCACTGAGCAGATGAACATCTGCATGATACCGAGGGCTACAGTTGGGAAATTACATGCCCCTACCTGAAAAAGTAATTTTGGGTGCTACTTGAGTCAACCTCCTTAGCAAAGCTTAATTGGAGAGGCACATGAGCAACCCCAGCAAAAGAGAAAGGCTATTGTTTAAGACGTCATGTCGTGTCTCACTAGCTGACAGGACAGCACAGGGCAGGTTGGGACAGGAGAGTTTCCTGGGGGCAGAGGATGCTGTTTGTGGTGCAAGTAGCCTCATACAGCTAGATTTGTCAAAGCTGCATTGCTGCGCCACAGACCCTGAATGCCACATCCAAGCCAGAACAAAAATGGACTTCCCCCAGTGAAAACATTATAGCCTTGGCAAGAGAGGACCTCGTCTGGAGGTTGGCATGAGTCAATCATAAGGGGCTTTTGTGTGCATGCACGTACACGTGTGTGTGTGCGCACGGGTGTGCGCATTAACAGAGTATGCTGTCTGGGACTGATTTTCAATGATGCAAGTCTCCTCTAACTGATAACAGTCTAAATAACAGGTGAGTGACTCCTGGCAAGAAGGAGATTGTCTGACCTCATTGTTTGCCTTTTTTCCCCTCTCTTTGTTCTTCACAAATAAAGGTTTTTTAATAAACTGAAAGGTCCTCCGCTCCTGCCTGATGATAAAATGAAAGGAACCAGTGAGGTATGGTACAACGTGGCAGCAAAAAAAGAGAAGCTCATCAGAAAATAACAAAGGTGCAAGTTAAAGATAAGGCAGCTGTCAGAGATTAATCCTGCTGGCCTGATTGTTTTCTTTAATACCAAGGCCTGCAATAGCAAGCGATAAGTTTGCTGAGTAATTTGGGTTTGGGTGAGGAAATAAAATTCAGGTAGGCCTCATAATTGATTTCCTTTTCTTTAGTTTTCTAAACCTTAAACAAAACAAAACACTCACCTCTGCTTTGACTACACTTCCCTCTTTCCAAATTTGCTCCAAGGCTGTGAGCTTCCCCCGAGCTAGGTCTGTGGAAAGACAACTCAGAGGGCAAAAGCACTCCCTCCTTCTCCGGGCTCCTCCTGGAAATACTTTTGTTTCACCCTAAACACTAGCTGCAGCTCTTGAACACAATTAGTGCTGCAGGATGTTGGCTTCATATTACTGTCTGAAACTGGGCAAAACATGAGGTGGTAGAAAAAGCCAATTTCAGAAGAAAGCTGGTACTGCTTGCCACTTGTGGGTTACAGCAGTACCAGCCATGGCACTGGTCACCACCTGTAAATGGAGCAGTGCAGAAAGATGGTGCAGTCCTCACCAGGCTGGAGAAAAATCATTGGTGTCAAGCCACCCAGCTTGATATGTAAGCTCGCTGCTGTCAAGTCTCCCATCATGGTTCCTGCCCCTGGATAAGGAAGCAGGGAAGAGTAGGGAGCAGGAGGGGTTATCTACCATGTCATGTTGGTAAAAATCCAGTCCACACCCAAACCGTTCTCATTTAGGGGTGCATGCAGCCAGCTGTGGGCAGGCCAGGCACTCCATAGGCAGCAGCTGTGAGAGGAAGTGAGAGAGATAAAAAGTTTGGGAAGGAAAACCTTTCCAAACTGGGGATTGTGGAGCAATGAGGCAGAGCTGCTCTCAAGTAAGAAGCTGATCCTGACGCAGACAGTGTGAGTGTGCATGGACGTGTGTGCGCACGTGTGTGTGTGTGCTGCGTGCGCACAGGAGGCAGCAGCAGCAGAGCCTTATTTATTGTGACAAAATGAACAGCCCCCAGGATGCTCATCCAGCAGCTAATTTCTCATCTTATCTATTATGTGAATGAGATGGGAAAACAGTTTCCTGTTTTTCACAGATATCACTAACATGAAAGATACAGAATGAATTCCCTTGAAGGCCATGCAGCCGGATCCAGCCAAAGACTCATTTGTTTCAATGGAAGGAATTAATGCAGTCAGGGCTGCCCATTGATGGGAAAACAAGTCTATAAAGCTTTCTATAGAAGCAAACATGCTGCTACCACCTACAAAACGGATGAAGAGCTTGGCGGACACTTTCTCCCTGTCCGCTGATACCACAAATGCAGAAGCAGACTTATGCACCACACTAGCACATACATTTAAGCCTTGTCATTTTGCTTATCAAAACACAGGTATTTCTAGTGTTATAATGCAGCACCAATGTTACATGAAAAGGGCAACTATACCTCAGTGTTACCCCCAGTGAAGGAATCCTCTGCCTCTAGGGAGCCTCAGAAGATATTATATGAGGAGTAACAGCAAGAAGTGATGGGTGTGCTAAGCCAACACCTGTGTGCCCAGCATCCTGAGTTTCCCAAAGCCAGGCTTTGGGAAAAGTCCCATGTTAGGGGCAAAAGAAAGGCCAGATAAGCTGTATTAAAGCCAGGCTGTCAGGAAAGAAGGTCTTGCATCTCTTTTAGAGCCCAGACTTACTGGAAAATCTACCTAAAAAAGCCCAAAACTGTGTATGTCCACAGGCAGTCAGTGGCCACGGCCGTGCTGCAGCTACAGCCATGCAGGTGTGTGATGGAGTGGCAAATGCAATATTGTGTTAACACTTTTCAAGACATTTCTGCCTCTTTTACGTTGGTTTTCACCTCTACTTTTCCCAGCAGAGGGAGCACTGGGGGGGATGACAAAGGAGGGGAGGCAGTACCAGTCTCATGGCAGGAATCAGGCAAAACCTGATGAGCCTGGCAAGAACCACACTGCAGTGTTCCCTCCCCTGAAACAGGTCCCGTGGCCCTGGCAGCCTCCCCGGTGCTGTCAGAGGCATGGAGAGACTCTGCAGCACAGCCAGCAAGACACAGAGCTGACCAAATGGCCTGCAATATGGAAAGAGGAGAAGGGAGATGGTGGACACTGTGGGCACTGGCGTTGTCCCCACATTGTGTCATGCCAGTGGGGAGAAGCTGACTGCATGGGGAGGGCTGCCTTGGGGTTGCTGCTCCTGTTGCAGCTCTTGCTTAACTCACAGGGCCTTGCTGCCACAAAAGCCACATCCCCACAACCTCTGCACCCCTCACTTGGAGAGGCCAAATCTCTGAGAGGCGATGACCCTTAAAAGGCCACTTTAAGTTTTCTTTTGCTTCCTTTTGTTACTTCAAAGGCACAAATGGGAGTAAGGGGGAAGGAAAGGACCCAATCTCCTTGCAGACGGGATACCGTCTCAAAGGGCAGTCCTGTCCCAGCCCATAATCAGAGGGAGAACATGTCTGGACATGAAGTACCACTTTTGACCATATCAGTAGAGGATATGCACAGCCACATGGCACCATACAGATGTCAGCCAAAGACAATAAGCCATGATCTCTGCTCCCAGTATCCCCACATGCTTCCCTCCTTTTCAAATTTTGGGTCTTGTCCCTCTTGCTTATTCCTGGCCCTGGGGGAGCAAGAGTTTTCTGCCTTCTTTCAGCCAAAGCACCTCTTATCCCGTGCAGGCATCTTCTGACCTGCTATAACTAGGGGAAGAGGGAGAGGCACTTGTCCCCTGCAGAGAGGTTAGGGTTTGACCCAAAGGGCAAGTGATGCACCAAGTGAAGCAGGCATCCCTGCCTGCTGCCTATTCACTGCCAGCAGCTGGTGAATCCAGATGATGCCCAAAGTCAGAGGTTGAGGAATAGTAGGAAGAGTGAGGAATAGTTGCTCACTCAAAAAACTTCCAAAAGGTTGAGCAAGAAGAAGAAGCGGGAAGGGAAGGAAGAGAAATCTGAAGAAGGTTAAAAGAAATGAGAAGAGACAACTCTGGTACTTCAGTACACTAAAAAGAGATGCTTCAGTTACACTGCAGCAAGGCACTAGAGTAGGAGAAATGAAAATAAATTCAGCCTACAGTCCTAATGAAGTAAATTCCAGAGTGGGCTGAGACTTTAACTGATATAAATGAGGATCATTATCTTCACTCTGCCATTCCGCTCAGCACAGGGCAAAGAGTGCAGAGATAGGAGGGGACAACCAGGGGTGTGATGGTATGAAGTACAGCCCTGCCACCCTGCTGCTGTCCTGTGACAAGGAGACTCATGTGAAGGGCCAGCAACAGCACTCTGTAAGCCACGTGGGTCATCTGCAAGCCTCAGTCATCCCAAGGTTTACCCCAGCTCTCGGTCCAGTCAGAAGAAGGGTTTCTGGATGCCAGGCTGGCAGGAGGAGACTATCCTCATTCTGCTAGCAGGACACAGGCCCCTCAGTGCAGCCAGAGAGCGGTTTAAGCTGCTCATTGTGCCTGTGCACAGCCCAGCCGGACTCACCTGGGAGGCCACCTCTCCCCACCAGCCATCCATCTTCTCCTGACAGCAGTGCCCAGCCACTCTCCCACAGACCTGTGATTTATGTGGCATGGAACTCATTACCACCAGAAATTGAAATGACCTCAAGTTTCGCCATATTCACATTAAACCTAGAGAATTGCTGCCCTGTCTCCTAACCTTGTCTTCTTCTGATCCCTCCTTCAGCTCTTTCCATGTTCCTCTCATAAGCAGTGTTGAAAGGAAGGTGGTAATAAGGCAGGATCCCTCTTTCGGTCATCTCCATCACCATATATACATGTTAATATCTCATATTGTATTTAATATTGACATCATAATTTCCTCCTGGCTTGGATCAGGCAAGTATGACACTTAAGTAGACAGTGACTTATACAGTTTCTGAGCTAACTCCTGATGAGAAGAGCTGGAGCCCAGATAGATAGGTCTGAGAAAATAAAGGCACAATAAGATAAATTCACTGTGGCATTAAATCAAACCTTAACAGGATGTTGCCTTTAACATTTCTTCAAGTTCATGGCGACATGTACCTCACCCAGTGGCTTTGCTGCAGGTGCAGGATAGTGGCAACAGAATTTTAAGAGCAAATTTCTAATGAAAAACTAAAGGCTTTATTTACCCAATGAAATCTTTTTAGTAATGATCTCAATGAAAGTCCCATTAAAAAGACACTGAAATGAAATTAAAAGCAGTTAGGCGCTTTCATCCCAGGACATGTTGGCATTTTGAGGTCAGATTTTGGAGTTCTGAAATAAAATTTGAGAATCTAATGTCAAAATGTTTTTAGGTACTTCATATGGGAGTTTGTACTATTTGTATTACTCACCAATTACATCACGATAGTTCTGATAATTGACTTCAAGGATATCACAGAATTGTAATAATTAGCTCCCAAATTAAACAAATCACCAAGTGAACTAGTTCTGAAATGCTACATGGCAAATTTCCAAAAGTGAAATTTCAGAGAAAATATTCAAACAAACATATTTCTGGTTCAAACAGGGTAGATATAAGACTCCCAGTGAATTGAAAATTCAGTTTCAGCCATCTGTGGTGAAGGCTTGCATCTGAGCATTACTCCCAAACAGGCAGGCAGTGTGCTCACTTCTCCCTGAGGATGCAGGTTAGCACTCATAGGGATAGGAGGTCTTCTCCTACTTGACCTCTCCTGGTTTGGTCTGTGGGGCTGCAGTAGAGAGAAAGGGATGAAGGAAGATGATAAGAGCTCTATCAATCCACTTGTTAAAACAATCAGTCTTTCATCTTACTTCAGCCCTCAGGAGAGCAGTGTGCACAGTGTGGCTTTCTGCATTCTAGAAACCCAATCCAGATGCTCATTTTCACAATCATACCACCGTAAATGACTCTTCTTCAATCTAAGCCAGACCTGGGTACAAGGGTTAGGCCAGAGTTCACATGAGGTTTTGCTGATCTTAGTTTTTCTCAGTGAGGCTGGACCAGAAAGAGTTAGATTTGGGCGGCTTTTTTTGATTAATTCACAACATTTGTGTAGCTGAAATGTGGTTTCCTCGATTGCTTCACAGCTAGGTTAGCAGCATTTGGACAACCACAGGGAAATCTAACTCAAGCTACCACGTCAAATAAACTGATCTTGCCCTGAAAAACCTTTATCCTGCTCTGAGAAGAAGCCAGTCACAATATTGTGGTGGAGGTGGTATGATACAAACGGGTTACGGTACATGTGCCAAACCCTTCTTGATATTAAGCACACCTTGCATCAGGACCACAAGTTTTGCGAGTGCGGTGGTACCTTCTTTTCAAAAGCAGTGGCGGCTTTTCTCTCACAGCACGCTCACCTCCATAGCAAGTGTACTAAGCCTTGTCAAGCACATTGTGAAGTAAACCTGCTGTATGTGCTTACACGCATCTGGTTTACCGGCACCTTCTGGAGCACTTAACAGACTTTAGGGAAAAGCCCTGCAAGCTTCAGGATAGGTGGTTTCAAAGTAAGTCACCCAAAATACCAGCTTGGGAAAGACCTCATAATGGGCTACATCACCTTCACCCAGCCTGGGAAGCAGCTGAGTTAATCCTCCTCTCCCATCACACACTGGTTTCAGCTTGGGTGACTGCAGTGCCAGGGGTAGGCAGGAGGATAGCAAAGGCCTCCCCAGAGCTCTGCCCTGGGGGGCTCGTGCCACTTTACAAGCTATCCCCAAAATTAGCCTTGTCTGACAGGTGCCCTGGAGCAGCCCCTAAGATTCCGTGCCCTGAAGTTCTCCTGACACACTGTTGGGAAGCAGCCTGACTTATCCTGGCTGAAGATCTGACTTCTGATACTGAATTCTCCTGATGAGGAATTTTTGGTACCTCAGGTGTCCAAACCAAAAAGGCACAGGAACAAAGACACAGACATCCCAAAGACATTCCTCACCTCTTTGGATAGGATTTGGTTCTATTTGAATACAATTTTCTTTTGTTTTGGAATCTGAGATCAAGATGGATTCAGCCCAAGCAGTATGCCTAGCAAACACCAAAAAGAGAAGGAAAGATTGATACTGGCTGGTTAAAACCAGAAGAACCCAGCACTGCTATTTTGTTTATTGCAATCTGCACAATTTTAGGGAGGACATGGTAATTTACAAATGTAAGAAGACTAGAACTCTGCCCTGAGGAGCTGTTTTAGCTTAAATGAGACAGACCAAGCATGAACAAGTCCGGTAACAAGAACATCCAGAATTTAAATAGTAAATATTCTAAAAAAAAAAAAAAAAAGAAGTAGTGCTTGAGGCCACAAGTCATCCCTTAATTGACAGCAGTTCAAAGGGGATTTTCCCAGGGGTAAGCCATTTCGTAACTGCCTGCTGTGGGTTTCTTCTCTACCCCCCTGAAGTATCTGGCTCCAGCAACTGCTTCTGATAGGGCTCAGAGCACAGTGAGCTGGCCGCTGAGCCTCCTCTGTCATCCAACCTCTCCTTTCAGTCATCTCTTCTCAGAAGTGATGGAGGTGGCTCCCCAAAAGGTGGTGCAAAATGAGAAGGAAGGACACAGGAAAAGCCCACCCAACTGCAAAATGCTGAAGAAGGGGTCAAGGTGGGAAAGCCTAGGCCAGTCCTCAGTCAGACCACGGACAAGGATGCTGGAAATCTGTATTCCATCTTAGCCTTGAACTTGGACAAATTCCTTTGTCTCCATTTGCCTGCTTCCACTCCCAAATGTCGTCTGCCTTCATTATGTTGATTATAAAACTGTTTGGGGCAGCAACCGGCTCTTGCTACACACTTGTGCAACACTGCTCACAACAGGATCCTAATATCCTAATCCTCACTTGAGTCTGCTGGAACAGCTGTAATGCAAAAGAAAAAAAAAAAAAAAAAGAAAAGAAAAACTGAAAAAAAAAGGTGTAAGCACTTCAAAATCTGTAAAAATGTTCAAAGGCAGGCAACGGCAGGGAGCTCAAATGAATGCCAGCTAAAGATCTGATTTCCAGTGTCGCTACTAATTATAACATGCAAAAAGAAAATAGCTTGAAAAACCCAAACCTGGCTTTGAATGATCATTCAGTAATGGCTGGGACACATCTTTCACCTGGGGATACTAGAGTGTTTTTCCATTAAATACATTTTAGGTGGAAAAAATTACACTTTTCAGGATTTTCCTTCCTTTTTGCAAAAAATGAGTCACAATTTTTAATGAAATTAGCACTGAAGTTACTATTGAGTGGTTTTGCTCTCTGAAAAAAAAAAAAAAAAAAGACTACTTTCAGTAAATTTAATATCTCAAGAGTTATTCTGCTACAAACTTCATTAAAGGATGCTGTGGCCTATTTCACAAGAAATAAAAAACCTCAACATTCTGGCCCTGGCACAATGAAAATAACTTTTAAAGTTCAAAATTTGATGAAGATGTTTTCCTGATTCGAGGCCTGCTCTATTTTTCACTCAGTGTTGACAAGAGCTAGATGAGAAAGAAATTCAGTTTCCATCATCTATTCAATCTCTGTCCTCTCTAATGATTAGCAAGAGCGCCTGTTTCACTGGTGTTTTCTTGTAAAATAGAAACTCATCCCATAGAAACGCAACTCAAAACTATCAAATCATTTCACAACCAACAGATGGTAACAGCTATCCACGCAGCCCTCAGCTGGTTTTAGCCAGCAACGTGGAGGTTAGAACTGCTGTATCATGACCAAACTGTATATCTCATTCATCCTTCAAGATTTCCTCTCTGAAATAAAGATACAAAAATGCTATGGTCACACAAACCCACCAGTAAAGCCAGCTTACACCCAAAGCTTTGCTCTGCCTTGCAATTAACTTCTTAATTAGGAAATATGTTTTTTTAAAATATAATAATTTCAAAGGAAATTGACATTTCAGCCTGGAGAAGGCTCCAGGGAGACCTTACAGCAGCTTTCCAGTACAGACAAGAAGGAGATGGCTTTAAATTGAAAGAGGGTAGATTTAGATTAGATGTTAGGAAGAAGTTCTTCCCTGTGAGGGTGGTGAGACACTGGCACAGGTTGTCCAGAGAAGCTGTGTTTGCCCCATCCCTTGCAGTGTTCAAGGTCAGGTTGGATGGGGCTCTGATCAACATGGTCTAGGGGAAGGTCCCTTCCAACCGAAACCATTCCATGAGTCAATGATTCTACGAAATAGAATTCTCTGTTTATGGCTTCCCTATCTGAATTACCCCCCGCACAGAAAAAGGTGAGCAGCAATAGAAGAAAGTTCAAAGACTCAGTAGTTTTTTAAATCCAGATGATGCTGTGTCGTCGTCCCCGCACCC
>JANRGW010004739.1:0-21086 GCA_024733675.1 Psilopsiagon aymara | reverse complement strand
CATCACAATCAGCAGGCAGGTCTCAAGGATACCCAAAGGCCATTCAAAACCATCAGAATTCTCAAATGACGCTGCTGAACCCATGACACCACTCTACCAGTGCTTAGAAGTTTTTAATACAACCCAAACCTTAATGAAAGTCTTATCTGAAAACGTACCCCACTTGAAAGAATGGTAATAAATGCAAGAGCGACTAAAGTATTAATTCATAATTCATACAGTAATATAAATCACCACAAAATTATAGAAGAAACTATATGGATAAACATAATAATAACATTAGGTTCAATTTCTGGGTATTTTAGGACCCTGAGAATGGTTGTCTTCCTGTATATGTGGTGTAGAAAGAAACATACTGAATGCATATATATTTTAGTTAAAAAATAAAAAAAGTCCATAAAAATTAGCATTTCTTAACAATGCAGAGAATATCTGAAAGAAAACAAAATAGAAACAGCTCAGGGAGATTCTTTTAACAATAGAAAATTCTGTTGGACAAATGACCTCACAGCCAATGTGTTACCACATTCCTTGTTGTGAAGCATGTGAGTGACATGTTTGGATCAAACATGGGAAGGATGTCCTAAAATTCACAGATCTCCATCCAGTTGTTAGCAGCCACAGAAGTCCCTACAGGAAACAGTTGAGGCAACTCAGCCTTTTTAGTGCTTTGAGTTGTTCTTGGAGCTGGTTCAGACCCAGCTGCACTGACAAGTGGGAGAGGATGGACGTTTACTTAGAGTTTCCTAGTAGCAGCTGCCACTTTAAAAGACAGAAAGAAATTCAAAACTGGAGTCAAAATACTGTCTCGTTCTTTCTCTGCCTTCCTTATATAGGATAAAGTAACATTTTTTACTATTAATCTCTTGTCCACACACATTTTCTTTCAGAAAGTTACTGAGAAAAATTAGGATTTTCTACACTGTCATATGGCATTTTATTATGTAGGTGAGGTACAAAGCAGTCACATAAAAATTGTTAATTTCATAGTGAACATGAACAAATGTCTAAATTTTCTAGCTGAAATTGTATGTTTAAAATAACATCTCTTTTATATTTAGATTTTGCATTTCTGTGGAGATGTGCTTAATATACTGATTGGATATTTACTGGTTTATTCTTCTTAGCACCACACTCCAGTACTTATAAAGCTGTGATAATATGAACTGTTGGGGTTTTTTTGTTGTTGCTGTTTTTCTGAGTTTTGTCTGTTTGGTTGGGTTTTTTTTATTTTTTATTTTTTTTTTTCCTGCTCACAAATAATCAAGACATTATTAAAAAAGCTCCAATTGTAGAATTTAAATAGTGTCAGAATTTAACTTGCAGATCTAAGGACGAATTTGCAAGGTTGACTGTCAGAATAGGTTTTTGTTTTTTTAAAAAGCTTGTCAACAGAGTACACTTAAGACAGACCTAATGAGAGACAACACACTGAGAATCCAATTATAGATTTTTTACAGTTTTTCTTACTGGAATATAAGTATGCTTTAATAGCATACACAAAGCCAAAGAGCCCACATAAGAATAGTCATGATAACTGAGGACAAATTTATTCAGGGGATGCAGAAATTAAGGCATAGATCCTTACCTTAGAAGCTGCCACCTGGAAGTTACTTTTAGACTACCTAGAACATAGAGATTACGCATGCGCAAGAGGAGTGGGTGATATCAGAACTTAAGAAAGGCCCAGAAAAGCAGTATTTAGATTTATATGCATATAAACCCAAACTCTTAAAATACTTAAAGTACTTAGGAGTCAGGAGTAGAAAACTGCCAGAGCACATAGCCCTTCTCAGGTATTTTAGAAGTATTTCTATGGCTATCAACAAAATTGGGCTCTTATTCTAGTTTTACAACAGATCATGTAAGACTGCAGAGACTGTGGAACAGGATAATTCAAGAAGTAGCTGTTCTTCTGGGAACTGGCATTTTTACAGGTGTGAAGGGTACTGTTACACTCAATATAATTACTTGGCATTTTAATACTTTTGTGAAGGTTGTCACATCAGACAAGGAAGTGTCTAGGCTTCAATTCAGGGAAAATAATGCAATCTTCCCCCACCATGTCACTCGAGCACATGTGCATAATTTTGTGTGTTTAACTGCAAAATATCTATTTAAATCCTTTTAATCCAAATCTGCCCACACGCAGAAGCAATATTTCTGAGGTTTCCAGATTTCTAGGGAAAGCTGCAATGCCTCTGGTCTCCCAGGTGCCAAACAGATTGGGAGAAGCAGAGATTCATGTTTGTTCTTTTGTTTTCCTTCAGCTACATGTTAGGAGTTGGATGATAGGCACAGCTACAGGTTGGGCAGAACAGAGATTCAAAGCAGCCCTGCAGAGAAGGACTGGGAGATGTTGGTCAGTGAGAAGCTGCACATGAGTGGGCAGTGTGTGCTCGCAGCCTAGAAAGCCAACCGTATCCTGGGCAGCATCAAAAGGAGCGTGACCAGCAGGTTGAGGGAGGTAATCCTGCCCCTCTACTCTGCTCTCGTGAGACCTCACTTGGAGTATTGTGCATAGTTCTGGTGTCCTCAACATATTAAGGACATGGAATGAGCCCAGAGGAGGGCCACAAGGATGATCAGGGGTCTGGAGCACCTGTTGTAAGAAGATAGGCTGAGAAAGTTGGGTCTCATCAACCTGGAGAAGAGAAGGCTGCGTGGAGACCTCATAGCAGCCTTCCAGTATCTGAAGGGGACTTACAAGGATGCTGGGGAGGGACAGTTCATTAGGGACTGTAGTGATAGTGAAGGGGTAACAGGTTCAAACTTAAACATGGGAAGTTTAGATTGGATATAAGGAGGAAATTCTTTAGTGTAAGGGTGGTGAGACACTGGAATGAGTTGCCCAGGGAAGTTGTGAATGCTCCATCCTTGGTGGTGTTCAAGGCCAAGTCTGGACATAGCCTTGGGTGGCATGGTTTAGTGTGAGGTGGTCCTGCCCATGGCAGGGGAGTTGGAACTAGATCCTTAAGTTCTAGCTGGAACTAGAACTTAAGATTCTTTCCAACACTAACTATTCTATGATTTTATGATTCTATGATAGTTCAGATCTTGCGTGTGGAGTATTAGGACTCTGACCTGATTGGTGTTTTGCAAACACAGAGTTTGCAAAACTTCCATCTCCCAAGCTATAGACACTGTAATTTGTTGATAAAATACGGAAGAAGAATACAAGTAATGAGGTAGAGAACTACAGGGAAAAGGGACCAGTTGGTCAACTTAATCAGCAGGTTTTTAAACAAAAGTCACAAAGATAAAGACCATCAAAGAAAGAAAATAAAACAATCATAAATAAGTTCATCTGAAGCTTCTCATTGTATTGGATTGACCATGGTGGGTTGGTGTGGCAGGACACCATGTGTGCACTAAAGCTATGACATTTATACCTTAGTAATCAATTGCTTCAATGAATAGTCAGCTATTAAGATTTAAAATGAGACATAACTCTCATGTTTTTATTTTATGATACCATGGAAAATACTTTTTTTCCCCAGGAATTGAAGGTACAAGGTAGATGCTGATTTTCAGTTTAGAATTACCATAATTTATTTCAAAATGTGCTCTAAAGAGCCAAGAATTCAATAGCTGCTACATTTTGTAGAATGTAGGGTTAATTTAATTTTAAAAATCTATGATATCTCTCTGTAAGTCTCAAAAGTTTTTAGTGAAGACATATATTTTACTTTGATATTTTGACATAAAAAGCAAGTTAATTAATTACAACTTGCATATTTGTTGTGAGAAAATTCCTCTGCTAAGTTAAAAACCTAGGACCTTTATCATGTCAATCATAATTGTATTTCCGCACAGATACAAATTAAAATATTAGGATCACTGACTGTAAGATTTTGCTTCTTGCACCTTGTCTTTCAATGCCTCTACAACTATTTGTTATTTCTATATGAAATAAAATGAGATTTGTCAGCTGGGTTAGATCATTTAATTAAATTGGATCTAGACAAGCCTTGCTCCAGAATTTCCTTCTTTCTGGCCTTGGCTCTCCAAAGAACTGACTTGCTAGTGAAGGCTTCATCAAAGAATGCTCACAGTACATCAGCCTTTTCTACCTACTATGTCACCAGAGACCTTGTCCCACTCAATAGCTGGCCCACATTTTCCCTAGTCATCATCTTGCTCTTTATGTACTTATATAAGTACTTTATATACTAAAGAAATCTTTTTGTGCTTGTCATCCCTAGCTAGATTCAACTCCATGTTTAAGTTGACTTTAGTAATCTTACTTTAATCCAATAGGTAATGTTTTGAAGTTACTGTCACAGAAATTCTCTAAAGCTTTATGAAAAATACATAGAGCAAAGTCATGTAATATTGGGCATAAAAATTCCCCCCCAGATCTATTCAGCCCTCAGATGGACAAAGCAACCACCCCTGTAATGAAATGTTTTGTTTGAAGAAGGTGCTGAAATGGCAACTGCTCCAGGATCTGGTCCATACTGAATGATTTCAGTACTTGCAATATATGGAACTGCCCACTGATCTCTTCAGAGGTGGAATTACAGGAAAGGAGAACCTGCTGGTCATGAGATATATTTCAAAAGGTTAATTATCAGCTAAATCAAGTCATAAATTTTCATAAAGGTGAAAGAACAATGCATAACCATGATTAATATTCTATAGAAAATGACAGTATTCAGTACCTACTACAGGTCAATTTTCATTACACTTAGCCCAAGGAAATAAGAATGACATAAGAAATTAGTGGTGGATGCTGAACTTGGTCCTGGTATCGAACTGTCTTGGTCGGAAAGACGCAGCACCTCTTGGTCTCTATAACTTTGGTGATATGTATATTCTCTTGGATATTGCCACTTACATCACATCTATAATCTTAGAGGGAATCACAGTTTATTTTTCTATATTACACACTGAAAGAGGCAGTAGAGTCTGTTGGGTTTGGTTGCTTTGGATTTTTTTATTACATTTAATGAGCATTTTTACATTTAAGCTAATTATATTTTCTAAATTCTCTTCTAAAGTAACCCTGAAGCTCAATTTTAAGCATATGCTGAAGTTCTTTATGTTCTAGTGACCTCTGCATCAAAGTGCACTTGATACATAGAAATTATCTCCTTTTCTCTGCTGATGGTAAAAAATTTACATTTTTTTGTAATGTTCTTAGTCTATTCTTTGAATATTGTCATTAGTGTTCTTAGTGGATTTACTAATTTAATTCTATTGATTTTGTATGGGCATTGTAACATACTGTTACAGTTTTACAGATGATTAGGAATCTAATTCTGCTATGTCCTGAAGACCTCAAATCATGAGGTTGTCTGTTGAGGTCATGATGCTCCAATGGCTCTATAGTGGAACAGCCTCTTGAACTTTTTAGGTTGTAGCAGGATCCAGCCTGAGAATTGTTCCTGTTTTATCTGTGAAAGTTGTGGGAATGAGACGAAAAGATAAAAAAATATGAGCAAAGAGTTCAAACTTTATATAAAATATTCTGAAGTTCCAGAACAACGTAGCTCTGTACCAGGCCTTCTCAAGCTGCATTACAGGCCTGAAATAAAACCTCTCTCTGTGAGTGTAGTTACTTTGTCCATCAGGTCTATCACGAGACAAAAGTCGTATCTATATCTTTTTTTCTTCTTTATATTGTACTCATATCACCCTTAACATCAGAAGGTTAGTAAAAATGGATGGGAATCTCATTTAAGGTATTTTTGAGATAGCAATCCTAGTCCCACTTTTGGAGATTAATAGGTGCTTTAAGGACAGAATTGACTTGCTCAAATAGATATCTAAAGTAGGTCAGTTGAATCATACACTCTGTGCCTATTTCTCTTTGTTGCCTATAAATCCTTAGATGACTAGTGGAGTTAAAAAGGAAATGTATCCCATTTATATCCATATCGACATAACAAATGTTGTCTACATAATACCCGAATTATGTAAGGTGGTGCCAGGGGAACTCCTCCTAAACCAAGGCAGCAAAGAACCTACCTCAGAAGGAAAACAGGTTGAACAGTTATACCATGCTGACGCTGTTATAAAACCTTTCAGCTCTGAACTGATAATGTAAAAATGACCAGGATCTGCCTACATGACCTTCAGTGCTGAAGAATCAGACTTGTCTGTTATAGAATCATAGAAAAGTTTTGTGAAAGTACTTATGAGAGGGCATCTTCGTCTACTTCTTCTCACCTAATGAAGGCTTAATATTCCTGTAACATTCCTGGTGAACATTTATTTAGCCTGCTTTAGAAATTATCCTATTGTGGATATTCATGAGAAAACTTCACAGTTTTCCCAAGAAGTCTGCTCTCCCTGTGAATACATTTGTCTTGCTACAATTTCAGCATTTTGCTTTCAGCTCTAATCTTTAAGGTTGGGGCCTGGAAAGCAGTTTATCCTCTTCCTACCTTCATCAGATTTCATGTGTTTGAAGACTCCTCTCAGTTTTTTTTGTGATGATTAGCAAGAGTACTTTGAACCTTTTCTTGTAGGTAATGTTTTTGAGACCTTTAATCCATAAGAAATTTCAAGAAGGCTTGTCCCCAGTGAGAAAAGAAATTTCTCCCAACATCATACTGAAGAGTGCAGCTCTGAACTCTCCTTTACTTGGAATACAAATATACAAAGGGTCTGTGTCGCAGGAAAACAACCTGGTGAAATTTCTACTCCCTACTTGAAGTAATTTCTTTCCTAAGATAGAAGGAGAAAAAGAAGCCATTTGAAAGTTTCAAGTGCATCTTCTGATAGGCACGGGTAAACTTAAACACACTATATAGAAAAAAATTGCTACTGCTTTTAAAAAATCAAAGATCATCTTTGAAGATGCCTTTGACTCACTACCATTTTCAGCCACTACTAAGAATCACAAGAGAAAAAAAAACTACTGATTGTACTTAAGTGCTGTCAGTGCTTAAAAGTAAGCATTTAAAAAAATGAGCAATAAGTTCCTATTTTACAATTTTTTGATGTTGTCTGTTTGGGGTTTATTTCTTTTCTCAGTGATCTATGCTCTCCAGGTTTGGTGGGTTGACCCCGGCTGGATGCCAGGTTCCCACTAAAACCACTCTATCACTCCCCTCAGAGAGGAAAGGAAATCTAAAGAATGGCTGAAGGGCTCAGATAAGGACAGGGAGAGATCACTCACCAATTACCATCATGGGCCAAACAAACTCTACTTGGGGGAATTAGTTTAATTTATTGCCACTCAAAATTAGAGCAGGATAATGAGAAATAAAAATTAAATCTTAAAATATCTTCTTCCTACCCCCTCCTTCTTTCCAGGCTTAACATTACTCTCGAATTCTCTACCTCCCTACGAGCAGTGCAGGAGCATTTGAAATGGGGATTATGGTGAGTTCATCACATGCTGTCTGTGACACATACAAACTGGAGACTTCAAAGGTGTTCTGTATTGTCACATTACTGATGAGATTTAATTGTGTCTAATGGATAGGATATTATGTGATGCTTTTTAACATCAAATATTTCTAAATCCACATCAGTGTTTTCTCACTAAGCCAGCCGTTGAATGGACTTCAGGATTAGTTCTGAGTCATTCTGTTCTAATTTATCTTTCTTTGTTCTAGTTGTCAGATTATGAGAGAACACAAATCTGAAGTTCTATGTGGAGGAGGTTTCTGAGTTTATGTTAGAAGTGATATAAATGATAGGAAAAATAATACCCTTATGAGTCAGAAGGTGCCAGGCAGAATTTACTTAAAATGAGTCCTGGATCAGATCAGCTAGTTAGCCAACATGAGAAAAAAAAAAAGATTTGTAGCAGAAAAGGGTAGAAAAAGGTCGACGAGCATTAGAAAATTGTAATTCATAATATGTTATGCTTTACAAGGTAGTAATTGTGTAAAATTGTGTATGTGTATAATACTGTGTATGTATAAAAATGTGTATAATACTGTTCATTGTGCAGTACAAAAAGTGTTCTGTTTACATCAAAATCATTTTCCATTTTTTTTGCAAGAGGCAACTTGGTTGATAAATAAGAAGAAAATGTAATGAGGAAAGGGATTGACAGGTAATGAGAGGAGCTGAATACAAGTGAGTGGTATCTGAAAATTTTTAAGAGTACACTGAGAAATAAAAGAAAATGCAAAAGACTGGTGGTGACTAAATGCAACAAAGGAATTAATAAAAAAATGGAGAAAAAAGAAAAAATAACATGAAAATTAAAGAGATAAAAATATAATTAAAGGATCCATGAAACTAAGCTAAAAAGAAGAAAAATAAAAACATGTTCTAAGGCATAACTAGAAAAAAGAAATGGAACTTAATAGCAACTATGAATGTAAAAGATGTAAAAGAAGCTTACAGCAAGGAGATGACGCTCACTAAGTCGACACTGAGAGATGCTTATATTTTGTGGTGCAATTGACTCAAAAGAAATGTAGTTTAAAGGATTTTTTTGTGTTGTCATTATATTTGTGTTGATTCTCCCAAGCTACTGAGGAACAGACTGGGTCCTAAAATGTTGAATCAGAGGACGCATTTAACTCAGAATATATGAAGAATAAAATTTGGAACATTACTCTCTTAGGTCCAGAGTGCTTTGGGTGGAAAGGAAACAATGAAGCCAAAAAAGCACTTGGCCAGTTTTTCTGTCAATAATGTAGTTTCCCTCCTCCTTTTTTATACTGCAGACTTGTTTTGCAAACAAAAATTTTGTTTTTTATTAAAAATATAACCATATATGTTATCAGGTATTATTCAGGTTATTCCAGACTCTTGTTACAGCTGTTGAACATTTGCGAAAATGCTCTCAATTCCAGGAGTTTCACAGCTATTAGTATGAGTGAATATTTGTTTTAAAAATCTTACCAGAATGCATAAATTATTTAGTATTCATTATTCACCATTCAACATTTATTATTCATAATTCATTCATACACTACCACAATGAGCTGCTCCATTAAAAGAATGTACATGGATATGTGCTATAACTTATATAGTTTCAGTCCTTCAATTTGATAGAAGTAATATCATGATGATGTAGATGACTAGTTGCATATCATGAATATTAAACAAATTAACATTTTGGAAACAGCCTTTAGACCAGAAGTTGTTTGTCCAAACTATTTGTCCAATACTCACGAGTAACTAGACATTAGGATTGGCTTCTGAATGATTCATGAATAGAAAATAAGGCTAAAGACCTATTTCAAAGACTTTTAAAATCAATGGAAAGATCCCCTCTGGCTTCAAATAATTTTGGGATAAGTTTTTCAAATGTGAAATTGATATTATTTACAGTAAGTATTCCAGCCACACAGTGCCTCATCATGCATGGTTAATAAGAATTTTGTGCTTTAGGGGAAAACATAAAAGATGTAGTCCTCCCAAAGATGTCATTTAGCAGAACTTTGGTACAGCACCTTTTTCCTAATATCTTCTCTGTCCACTTATGCTAAAAAAAAAAAAAAAACCAAAAACAAAAAACAAACCTGTGTTGCCTGAAGAAAAAAAAAAGGAAAAAATCCTCCACCTTTTTAAAATCAAAGAAAAGGCAAACTATTTTTGCCTATGCAACACTGAAAATAAACCAAGTGACATTTTAGAGGAACATTTAACACCTGTGCATTCATTCTGATCCACAGGATTAAGTCTGGCTAGTTTAGTCTTGATGCAATTTACATAGTTGAACAGTGAAAGTAGTTCACGCTTTTTGATCTTTCTGTACTCTGAGACAAACATGTCAAATACAGTTTGTTTTCTTGAAACCCAAACTGTGGCGCTTTGCATTGCTTAGTACAGTAAACTGAAAGAATCTGATATTTGTTCTGAAAAGCTTACGATCTAATTGATTTTCACATGAGAAAAATGAAAAGGTCTTGGACTGAAGCTTGTGGAACTCCTGCACTGATTAGAGTCCAATTCAAGATCTATGATGAAAGCTTTCCTTTTGATCTGTACACCAAAAAGATTATTCAGAAGCAGAGTGATATCTAAGAGACTAAGTGTTTTTGCTAAACTGTGTCAACAGCTTTTCTTTAAAGCTTAGAGAAAATGCAATAGTGGATAGGATTCATCCTCAAGCGCCAGTAACAGCCCTGGGTGTTTTGCATATGGTCTATTTAAAGCACAAAGTACCAGAAAAGCACAAGTTAATGCAACTGCCTAAAGATTTAAAACAAAACTTGAGAACTTAAGCACCTGACAATCTTTTGATAACCTTCCAGCTCTTTAATAGATAACCATGTAGTAGTACTTCAAGCAGTTAACATAAATCGTACTGTTAGAAAGAATTATTTTTTCCATTCCTGCTCACATATTTTTTAAAACTTGGTGTTCAGGAACAGTTCTTGAATTTCTTTAAGATGATCATGCATTGTTAAGAGATGCCCTTATTAAATAAAAATCACCTATTATCATAGACATGAACTTAATTTACCAAGCTCATTATTTTCTTCTGAAATCAAAAGAAGTTAGTATTGGAAAGCTAACTCCTTCAGTGAATTTCAAAGCTTTTGTTCAGATTTCCTTTTAAAGTTGATAACACCATTAGGGCTCATGATACCTGGTTTTCACATTACTCCTTATATACAGTTTTCCATCATGTGGGATTCAGGGACAATCATCAACAAAAATACATTGCAAAACTTTTTTTTTTTTTTACCTAATACTTGCTGAAACTTCAGTGCACAGATTTGCAAATATTTTGGGTTTCATCTAAAGCAAAAAAAAAAGTCAGGGCCATTCAACCAAAAACAAGGGAGGTAGTAGGTCAGTAAAAGAAAAGTGTTATTTTTACGAGTTTACAAGAGAGTTTGATATTTCTTTGTTACCTCAAATATCTACTATTTTTATACAGCAGTTTGTTCAGAAAACAGAACCAATGATATGAAATAAAATTGGTATACAGACAAGTTCATCTGTATCTTTTAAAAGTATGCTTATTTTAGGTCAACATTTAATTCATAAAGCTAGAGCAGACACTATTCTGGTGTGCAACTGATCCTTGGGGAAAATAGATGTTTGCCTTAGATTTAAAAGGTGGGAGGGTGCATTAGGAGTAACAGTGGGAGTCACAAACTACAGGTTACAGTGTTTTGAAAAGTGGGGATCTCTTAAAAGGCTAGATTATGGCAGCCTTGTGTTGCAGTCTAGGACTTCAAAGGGAGCAAAAGCTGCTTTTGTGGGAAAAGTAACATATTTAATTTCAAGACAAGCCCTCACAAAAGGATGAGTTACTCCAGTTGCCTCACTTGTCCAGGACATCCACTTTCGATCATAAATGTATGAAAAATATTTATAATAATAATGCACAAAACTAGTGAACAGAACATTTCAGTAAATTCAGCTGCACTTTTTCATACTTACGCAACTTGAAATTCTTCCTCAAGTTCTGAAAAATGACAAAACTGCAGTCAAAGATGTATTTTATCAGATGATGGAAAAATAAACCTTATTTGGAAGCTTCACAGTGGAAAAGCTGTTGGTTTTGAGACTGAAATATTCTTTGAGATATTTTTCTTGTGTAACTGATAGGTATTTAAAAGCATCAAATCACTGTTTTATTAATTTTATTGATCTGCTTCTTGACAATAACATAAGAGTTTAATTTATGACCTTGCTACATGGGGGACAGGAACTGAGACAGTAGGAAGAACCTTATAAAGCAGCAAGATACCTGGAATTCATCCTGAAATATTAATTATACATCTGGCAGTACAAAAAGCCTGATTCATAGCCCATTGAAATAAATTAATTATGTATCTGGCAGACTCTAAAATCTGCTGAAGCCAAAGGAAGTCATAGGAGTCTTTGACTCCATTGGGCTCTGGATCAAACTGCGGGAGGATGAGTAGAATTAGACAGAGAGGAGCAGATCGCCAGCCCTGCTGGAAGCAGAGCAAGCTCAGATCAAGGAGGCAAAAGCAGCAGGTGGCAGTGTGTAAACAGTTTCAGGCCCTCAAAAATGTGTCTAACAGGATGGAAGGGGAGGGGGTCTACCTCCCACTGAATTTGTAAGTAACTTCTGTATTTTCATTCGGAAATCTCAGTGAGAGGTAGTTAAAGATTTTGAAACAAACAGCTTGCTGGTGAAAACATCACCTTAGTTGCTGGAATATGACCACACCTGAGTTTCAGCAGGAGTTTCCCCAGCCATGTACCCTTCAAAACTCTTGTCAGCTCTCTCCTTTGGGCTTCTGGGCAGTAAGCAGACAGTCTAGTGCAATTTGAATGATGACAGCTAAAAGCCAAATGTTATAGAAAGGCATGGTCAGATTATTGAGAAGCTGGTGCCAGACAGCAGAAGACTTTTTTTTTGCAGAGACCTCTTGGTGTCTTTGCGACACCCTAGCTGTGGTAACATTTTTGGCTGCTGCTAAAACATGTTTTGAAAACTAAAAATTAAATCTGCTGGGCACTCCTGGAGGATGAAGTGGAGGTTAGGATTCAAAATGCCTTGAAACAAGACAATTAACATGAGCACAGACACAACCACACTTTTGCTTTGCTTTCCTGCTTGTTCAATGCTTGATCACAATTCTCCTTCTTTACTGAATAATGATCTAAGAAAAGCCTTTGCTCTGTGCTTCTGCAAGCCAAATGGAGATTTTCCTTTTTTTAGTATTGTTTTAACTGCAGTAAAGCACAGTATAATGACTTTTTAGTATTCAGCCTCTGAGATGTTTGCAGAACAAGGAAAGTACTCAAAATCTGAGGAGGTTTCATTCTAGCTCCCACCAGAATGTATAAAGATTATTTTCTGTTTGTTTTTCCTTTTTGTGTGTGTGTTTGTGCACATGTATATAGCCAGGACATACATACATGCCTAGATGCCATCATTTTTTACATCTAGACATTGATATACTCTGAGAAGGGACAGTTATAGAACTCTAAAATATACACATGGAAGTATTAAAGAGCAAAACAAACTCAACAATCAAAACAGACCATAAATATCCCTGATCTCACAGTGTACTGCTATTGGGTGGAAAAAAGTTTATTTTCTTCATAATAGCTTGTATGGGGCTATCTTTCATATTCATGCTGATGTCATGCTCAGCAGAAAAGGTGAGGGAAGCAAGAGGAAGGGGGGAACATTCACTCATGGCGCCTGTTTTCCTAAGTAATCATTACATGTGATGTTGTCCTGCCTTGCTGGAGATGGATGAACACCTGTCTGATGATGGGAAGTGGTGAATGAATTGATTGTTTTGCTTTGTTTGCCCTTGCAGCTTTTGAGGTACCTATTTAACTGGCTTTATCTCAACCCACAAGTTTTCTCACTTTTCCTCCTCTGGTTCTCTCCCCTGTCCCGTCAGGGTGGCAGTGAGTGAGTGGCTGTGTGGGGCTGAGCTGCCTATAGGGGTTAAAATACAACAGAGAATTAGTACAGAAAGTAGAACTATGTTACATTGACATAGTATGATTCAATATGTCTTTGTGCCTCCCATATCTGTGGAAGAGCGGGTCACAACTTTACTCAGGACGAGTGTAATACTGGCAGTCCTCTTGCCTTTTTATGCAACAGCAGCAGCAGAAATAAAGGGAAAGCAATGATTCTCAGTAATGGAAGAAGTGAGCATGAATTGGTCGGTACTCACTTTAGCAGGGAAAGCTTACAAGGCCTCCCTTTAATTTTGTGGTGGAGAACAGTGCTACACACAAAACACTGTGAAATAAAAAAAAAAAAAACAAACAAAAAGACAACAAACAAAAAGAAAAAATACTAAATCAGGAAGAAAAGAATAATAAAAAAAAAAAAAAAACAACAAAAAAACCAACACCAACAATTGCAGGATTCATTCCAATGCCTATAAAAAAATAAGAACTTTCCATGATTTGCAACAGTGAAACAGAGTAAGAAAAATTGATGGAGATCAACTGCGACTTTAACAAGATTGGGAGATTACTAACAGGGAAAGCCTACAGTAACTTAACATATTTTTCTTGTGTTTCTGAAGAAGGAGAATATATTTTTTTTTCTTAAGAAAAATAAAAAACTAAATCTGCTGTATTATTGATACTGGTTGGTGGGGGGTTATTGCTGACTTGTTTTTTTAGGGGGGGGAGGAAGTGCAAAATAATCATCTTGTATGATTATATGCTAAAACTCATTATTGGAAGTAATACAAATGTGCAAATGAAAACTTTCTTTGGTGAATATAGGTTGCATTATAAAGTTTAAAAAATGAAAATCATATTGGGAAAAAACAATGTGGTGGCATCGTGAGTTTTTAAGAAAGAACAATTTTAATGTTTAGAATATTTTTCCTTCAGTATGTACGCAGATGGTACATACGCATTGACTATCATGAACGCTTCAGTTTCATAGCGTTACTTGTTTAAAAATGGATGCATATGCATTGTCATACTTCTTAACTACAAAACAGACTCAGATTTCTGAAATTTTTTAAAAAAAATGTTTTCAGCAGCTTTACCTACTGCTTGTGTAACAGGAGACTCTTATATACTTTTATCTTCATTAATGGTATAATTTTTGCATTTTCTGAAACCAATTATAACCGTACTCTTCTCTGTACTACTTATCCTGCTATAGGGTAGCTTCTATGTATTTTATATAAAAATATATTTTTAAAATTTTGACTTGAAATCCATGGAGTCTCCCTTCTTTTGGAAACATAGCAAAGTTTAAAATCCAAGGATCTTATGCTAAAATGCTATTTTCTAACTATCCATGGGTTATATCACCTCATTATTCACTATGTTTTATGATAGCTGCCTCATTTTTCATTATATGCGTTATGAAGTAACATGGAAAAATAAAAATAGCAGAATACCAAGAGAAATGTAAAATATATTAAAGTACTAACTTTGACACATGAATTTGTTGAATATTGAAAAGTTATGAGATCTAATTAAGCAAATGCCTAAACCAATATTAAAGCAGTATTGATATCCCGCACTTCCAGGCATTGGTTCACAGTGAGGATTGTAAATATAGATGTAAACGCTGTGCTAATGATTTAAAATAAAGCTAAAATCAAAGAAGAAATCACAGTAATAACTTACACTAACCAAACAAGAAATTATAACAAATAACACCATGTCAGTGTTCCAGTGCTGTAATGATTTTAAATTAGAAAAGCAACATTTACAGAACAGGTTGCTCATTTAACATTTTTAGGATCTGTCAATAAGATCACTTTTGGCGTGAAACAGCCTATTTATTTTGATTAAAGGAAAATCTCTCAAGGAAAATACTCCTGAGCAAATGGCAGGAGAGGTTCTTGACTTGTTCAGTGCCTAGAGCATTCTTGCATATCACAAGGGTTTGATAAAGAAGCAAATAGTGCTTGAGGATCCAAAAAAAATATCAACGCAGTTTGTGGATAGCCTGTTGAGATTACTAAAGAATATTGTTCCAATAACGGGTGGGAAGCTAGAGATCTGATTAACTCCTTGGCTGCAGTGTTTGTAGCTATTAAAAATGTACCACTTGAAGGATGGAAAGAGTGCTCTCTCTTACTAAAATAAACTTTCTAATGAGTCATTCATGCTGAGTAAAGCAGGTATCAAATAATGCTTAACAAAGATTAGCTGGCTGCCAGGGTTTGTTTTGATTCTTTTTCTATGAAAAACAATCGTCAATGAAGGTCTCTGCGCACAAGTCAGTTTCTTCCACTCTGTTGTGTTCATTGTGTCTTTGGAGATATTTGCAGACAAGAGAAATATAATCCACATCAGTGTCATGGTTTCAGCAGTTGCAGTCATTTTTCTCCTTCTTAGTAGCTGGTGCAGCGCTGTGTTTTTGACTTTCAGCCTGGGAACAGTGCTGATAACACCAATGTTTTCGGTTACTGCTTAGAAATGTTTGCAAGATCAAGGACTTTCTGAGCCTCATGCTCTGCCAGGGAGGAGAGGAGGCCAGGAGGAAGCAGAGACAGGACACCTGACCCAAAATGACCAGAGAGGCATTCCATGCCACAGCACATCATGCCCAGGGTGTAAAAAAAAAAATGAGGGCAGGAACCCGGAAGAGCTATTTCACTGCTCGGTGATGAGCAGTTGTATTCTCTTCACTTGTCATTTCCCTTGTCATTATGCTCAGTGTTCAGCTAGACACCAGTAACAAGTGGTGCCCCTCAGGGATCAGTGTTGGGACCGGTCTTGTTCAACATCTTTGTTGATGCCATGGACAGTGGGATTGAGCATGCCCTCAGCAAGTTTGCAGATACGTGTTTCGGTCAATACATTGAAGAGAAGGAATACGATCCAGAGGGACCATGACATGCTTGTGAGGTGGGCTGATGCCAACCTGATGAAGATTAACCATGCCAAGTGCAAGGTCCTACACCTGGGTGGGAGCAATCCCAGGCACAGCTACAGGTTTGGCAAAGAAGAGATTGAGAGCAGCCTTACGGAGAAGGACTTGGGGGTGTTGGTCGATGGAAAAATGAACATGAGCGGTCTTCAGTGTGCTCTCGCAGCCCAGAAAACCAAGCGTATCCTGGCAGCATCAAAAGGAGCGTGACCAGAGGGTCGAGGCAGGTGGTCCTGCCCCTCTACTCTGCTCTTGTGAGACCTCACTTGCAATATTGTGTACAGTTCTGGTGTCCTCAACATATTAAGGACATGGAACTTTTGGTACAAGTCCAGAGGAGTGACATGAGGATGATCACGGGACTGGAGCACCTCCTGTAAGAAGATAGCCTGGGAAAGTTGGGGCTGTTGAGCCTGGAGAAGAGAAGGCTGCATTGAGACCTCATAGCAGCCTTCCAATATCTGAAGGGGGCCTATAGGGATGCTGGGGAGGGACTCTTAATTAGGGACTGTAGTGATAGGACAAGGGGTAACGGGTTCAAACTTAAACAGGGGAGGTTTAGATTGGATATGAAGAAGAAATTCTTTACTGTGAGGGTGATGAGGCACTGGAGTGGGTTGCCCAGGGAAGTTGTGAATGCTCCATTCCTGGCAGTGTTCAAGGCCATGTTGGACAGAGCCTTGGATGGCATGGCTTAGTGTGAGGTGTCCCTGACCATGGCAGGGGGGTTGGAACTAGATGATCTTAAGGTCCTTTCCAACCCCAACTATTCTATGATTCTATGATTCTATGACTTCTGTACATTCAGTTTCCTAAGATGGTCTCGATCCAGACCCTCTCCTACAGTGGGCCTAGGGTCTTCATTCTCACAGTCCCTGTGTCTGCCTTCCAAGACTTGGGTGGTGTGGTCAGAGCACTTGCCAGTGAAGACTGAGGCAAAGAAGTCATTAAGAACCTCAGCCTTCTCCAAATCCAGGGTAGCCAGTTCTCCCGATAACTTCCGGAGAGGGCTCACATTGTTTCTAGTCTGTCTTTTCTTTGCAATGTACCTAAAGAATCCCTTTCTTTTACCTTTCACTTCTCTAGCCAAGTGTAATTCTAAGTGGGCCTTAGCTTTCCTGATCTGGTCCCCAGCTTCCCGGAAAACATCCCTGTATTCTTCCTAGGCCACCTGTCCTTGCTTCTACCTTTTATAAGCCTCTTTTTTCCTTCAGATTTTCCTCAGCAGCTCCTTATCCATTCAATGTAGTAACACATTAAAAGCAGAATTCAGTTTTAAAGGTCATCTGCTTTTGTTTTACAGAAAACCCTGAATAGAAAGGTTTGTTTTCCTCAGAATACTTTTGTTTGGTTTTGTTTTTCAGCTGAAAGCCAAACATTCCAGGTTTTAAAAGTAAAAATATCAAAATTTTTATTTAGCTCAATAATATTTAGGTACAATAGATGTAATTTAACATGTAGGTATGGCCTGAAGAGAAAATAGGGATTTAAGATAACCAGATTATAGACTCACGTCTTGGTGATAATTGAAGCAGATCCAATTATATTCAAGCCCAGAAAAGCAGTAATCCTTTGTCATTATGCAAGTATATGGATTAAAATTTTTTGCCTTTTTAGGCCACCTGGAGGAGCTGAGTTGGTCCTATTTCTATTTACACTGTTTAAATAATAGCTTGATTAATAATTCTAACAGCGCTTATAACTTTTACTTTAAACAACTTGATTTCTTGTTCAGCTTTCTTCAATCAATGCTTGCACATTACTGCTCAGTAAAAAAACAAGCTTGATGCAGATGAAGTTGAATATTGTCTTCATTTGCACTGAGGTCTTAATAACTCTTTTTTTTTTTGAATCATGGGCACACAATCTTCCAATAAAGGTTCATTTACCATTGTAAACAGTTATCCTTGATTTCATGGAATTTGTTCCACTGAACAGGACCCTTTAAACAGTTTGCAATACAATCCTCAGAAGTAATTCACAAGAGCAAAGAGAAGTTGATAAGTATGCTGGAAGTAGGTTGTATCACTATTATTTTCCTAAGTTTAGGACACAAAGAACAAGGTCTATAATAATACAGAGACCATCCCTAGTTCAAGAGCTAAGCCAACATCTACATTTTCTCCACTTCAGTGTAAACCACTAAAACTGCTTCAGAGCTGATGATAGCTATGATCTGACATAATGGATATGCTAGTTGTGCTCTTATTTCCTTGTCAGACCAATGTACCGATAGATAAAAATGAAACAACATTATATCCTGTGGATAATGTCGATTGCATTCTACTAACACGTATTTCTGAATAAACTTCTTGCTTGTACTTGTGAAAGGACAAGTGTATTTGATAATCAAGGTCTGGAGACAAAAACATCTGATTTATCTAACCAGTTACACACAAGACAATTCAAAATGCAAAGTCTGACAATAATTCAAAGTGTAAACAGCATCAGTATCAATCATGTGTTTAGTAAATCTAAGGAAAATTTAAATCATATCTGAATATAATGACAGCGTACATGTCAATGTTATAAGCAATATATTTAAAATATATAATGTGAATATGCTGACAACATTTTATTCTGAATATTATATTCATTGGAAAGTTATTATCAGAATAAATTCTTCAAACATTTAAGTGTTGGTTCGCTGTGCATGGATTATTCGTATGTATACAGTATTACATAATACAAAGTAGCTCTGATCATAAAATGGCTATCTATAAGTCCCATGTCTCAATGTTCCTAATACTCACAAGCTAAGAGCTCCCATCTAGTTAGCATGTTCCTATTTGCACCAGCAGAGGTCTATGAATGGTCTTACAGTTACCTTTATACTTCAGAACACTTCTTTTTCTTGACCTTGCTCTGCTACTTCAATTTTCTAGTGCTCCTGCTTTTCTCAAAAATACCTACATCATTAGAAACATACCCATTTTCAGAAGTGCATTTGTATATATTTTTCTTCACTAGTTAGCAGATATCTGACTTGTCTAGCCCACCTGCTTTTATTTCTGTTTCCGTATTTGCCTTACTATTCCCACCCCATCTTTTCACCTCAGAGGTCACCATTTTTCATAGTCCAGAATAGACCATATCTTAGTTCTGTCACTTACTGTCAAAGAGATTATGTAAATGCATTTCTGGCCCTATATGAAGCTTTTCTTTCTTCAAAGCAGTATGACAGACATGCTTGTGGCTGGCAGCCATACCCTTAAGAGAAAGTGATGATTGTTCCTCCTTGAGCCGATTCCCTTTTCACATGTGTTGCTTTTTCAGAGGTTTTTGGAAAGGAATTCAAACCAGGTCTCAAGCAGGAGGGAAAATGAGCACCACTAGCAGATTAAATTAATATCAATTATGGATTTACATCTGAAAGAAGGCAAAAGTTGGAATCTAGGAACAGGTGGCTAAAAAAGCTGGTGATGTAATAAAGAAATACAGTAAAAGAAAAATATGTTAATTTGCCTCGAATTAAAAAGAGTAGTCCAGTTTTACTTCCAATGCTTTATTTCTAATGCTATGTTATTTTTATTTTTTTAAATGCTATATATATATAGTTACATATAATTTTACACGTGTAAATGCCCCAATACCTAGTCATAGAATCATAGAAGAGTTAGGGTTGGGAAGGACCTTAAGATCATCTAGTTCCAACTCCCCTGCCATGGGCAGGGACACATCACACTAAACCATGCCACCCAAGGCTCTGTCCAACCTGGCCTTGAACATCGCCAGGGATGGAGCATTCGCAACCTCCCTAGGCAACCCATTCCAGTGCCTCGCCACCCTTAAGTTAATTTAGTTTAGCAATATAAGAATGTTTCCTAAATATATAAAAAATAAAAAAATTTTAGTAGTGACACAGAATAAGTACTATGATTAATTTGCATAAGTTTGGTGCTCTTCCAGATATCTTTGGCTTTAATGAAGGTTCAGTATTCTACTATCACTCAGCAACTGTGTGTGTTTAGATTGTTGGACAGGGGTAGAGCAGTTGGCGTCATCTACCTAGACTCATGCAAAGCATTGGACACTGTCCCACACAACATCCTTGTCTCTAAGTTGGAGAGACATCAATTTGATAGCTGGACCATTCAGTGGATAAAGAACTGCCTGGATGGCCGCATGCAAAGAGTTGTGCTCAATGCCTCAATATCCAGCTGGAGACCAGTAACGAGTCTTGTCCCTCAGAGTCTAGTGTTAGGACCAGTCTTGCTCAACATCTTTGTCGGTGACATGAACAGTGAGATTGAGTGCACCCTCAGCAAGTTTGCCAATGACACCAAGCTGTGTGGTTCGGTTGTTACGCTGGAGGGAAGAAATGCCATCCAGAGGGACCATGACATGCTTATGAGGGGGGCTGAGACAAACTTGATGAAGTTTAACTATGCCAAGTGCAAGGTCCTACACCTGGATTGGAGCAATCTCAGGCACATCTACAGATTGGGCAGAGAAGGGATTGAGAGCAGCCCTGCAGAGAAGGACTTGGGGGTGTTGGTCGATGGAAAAATGAACATGAGCTGGCCTTGTGAGCTCATCACCCAGAAAGCAAACTGTATTCTGGGCAGCATCAAAAAGAGCATGCTCAGCAGATCTAAGGATGTGATCCTGCACCTCTGCTCTGTTCTTGTGAGACCTCACTTGGAGTACTGTGTACAGTTCTGGTGTCCTCAACATAAAAAGGACATAGAACTGTTGGAACAAGTCAAGAGGAGGCATAAGAGGATGCTTATGGGGCTGGAGCACCTCCTGTATGAAGATAGGCTTAGAAAGTTGGAGCTGTTGAGCCTGGAGAAGAGAAGGCTGCATGGAGACCTCATAGCAGCCTTCCAGTATCTGAAGGGGGCCTATAGGG
>JANRGW010004737.1:0-19702 GCA_024733675.1 Psilopsiagon aymara | reverse complement strand
CACAAGTCAAAAACACAGTGCTGCACCAACTACTAAGAAGGAGAAAAATGACTGCTACTGCTGAACCCATGACAGGATGGTAGAAAGTCTGGATACACTCCTGAACATGAATCTTACAGAGGGAAGTCAGAGCCATCAGGTCACATAGCACATTAAAAGTGGTATGAAAATAGCAACTCTGCTCCATCTCTGGACAGACATCAAACAGAAGTGGTTGTAGATAGCATGAGGTTTAGAACTCATATTCTGCAATAGTTTGGGCTTCTAAGGCTTATTTTAACATTTCTTTGTGTATCTGATGAAAATTTTCACATGGCCAGTGTCAGCAGAGAAAGTTAAATAGTTGCACCGATTATGTCAAATTTAAATACAAAGAACATAAAATTTGTGCAAAAGTTAATGGTGGATGAATTCAATGTACCAACAATTGAATACAACCATCAACATTCCCCAAGCCTAAACTATTTAAGACATATTTAAGAAAGAATACACACCCCAGTAGAACATATGCCTTTAAAACTCATTAAAGGCATACCAGGTCTTTACCTGTACTTTTTCTAAATGTTGCCATCTATTAAAGTAACTTTTATGTCACTCCTCTCACCAGTACCAGAACAACAGTCTTGTGGTGTGGCTTTTAGAAGGAAAGTCAAACTAAGGCAAACACCATTTATTTCTCAACCTCAACTATACTGGCTAGGGCTGCTAGAAATATTGCTTCCAAAAACCCCTCAGAAACAATCCACATCATTGCCTTTCAGGCATCCATAACTGCAGTCAGTGAGATGTTACATTACAGTGATGCTGAAGCTCCTTAATCAAGTTATATTTTTACTTTATTAGGTGATTCATTGGCTCATAAGAAAGCAGCTCCATTACAGAGCAGGGTCAGCTCCACAGCGCCCATGACAGCTCATTAAGCTCTGTGGCAACTACTACCCATACACAGGAACCACAAGTGAGGCATCTCACGGCTCAGGCATAAGAGGCAGGGATTCCTGGAGAAGGAGGAAAAAAAAGTATCAAAAATCAAAGCAAGGATGTAGATGGATCTTAACCTCATGTGACACCAAGAGACTTCTAGCGAAATTAACCGTGTGATTTCGTATTCCTTAAGTTGCCAGGTAGACATCATCCTCACACTGGAAGGCAATTAGTGTCATTCATCACTAGCGCACCAGAAGTCCTCTCGGGTTAACACATCAGCACAAGAACACATCCCAAGTATGTGCTCCGTCGTTGTTGCATAGAAAGCTGTATGAAATTGAGAAGTAAAAGGGAAGCAATCCGCAGCCTGCCAGGGTGAGCTCTGAAATGTTGCAGAGGTTTCTGACATTACCAGGTCTCTTGGTTCAGTTGCACTGATAACGCAGTGGTGTTTTGGCTAATGCTGAGCAGCGCTCATACAGCACCTAGGTTTCCTTTCTTACTGTTTCCTCCTCTTTTACTTGCACAACTCTGCAGTGAATAGGCTGGGGATGGTCAAGGGGCTAGGCCCCTAGCTGACAAAAGGGATACTCCATATCAAGGGATCATGCTCAGAAATAAAAAGCTCTGGGAAAGGAGGACAGAGAGACATTCAGGGTTATGGTATTTGTCTTCCTGTAGGAAACAACTGCCTGCTGACAGGAAATAAACTTCTTATTTTGCCTTGCTTGAGCACACAGCTTTGCTTCCCCTGTTAAATTGTCTGTATCCTGATCCATCAGCCCACCAGGGGGAAGAGTATATGAGCAACCAGGGGGGTGGAGGGTGTCTCACCTGCTGGCTGGGGGTCAACCCATCACACCAGCCTGGGTTTTTAATTCAGTTACTGTAGTAGTCCAGTCAGACGACAGCATTTTATTCACAGGTGGTATCTAGCTTTCAGATACTGGAGTTTATTACAGACTTAACACAAAAAGCATAGTAAAAAAAAAAAAGTGCATAATTTTCACATCATGGAATGCCAAGAAAAGCCCAAAACCAAACAACCACAAACCCAAGCTTTTTTTGGTAGAAAATTTAATATCATTCTTTGAGTCAACCATGTCCAGAAATATATATTCATAATGAAGTTAACTCCAGATTTTGAACCTCTAAATAACAAGATCCCTTGTCCCAGTTAACTTACATTTAGATAGCTTGTATCCTACAAGTCATTCCCAAATACCCCTTGACTTCTAAAGTTTATCATGCTTAAGTTGATAGATGGTTTGTTACACAATTACAACAGTTTACAATTAAGTTACAAAAATAGTTATCACTCATTAGTATTTCTATACATATCTCAAGCAATTATATGGACACTCAGTACAGTGGATGTTAACAGTGGTTAACTTCGCTTCCTTAAACAAAAACCTGAAATTAAATCACTGACAGTCAGACCGAAAATACTCAGGCAACATAATCTACTTGCATGACTGGCACTAAGTATCCCGGCCCATGCAAAGCAAAAGCAGTTTCAGTACCAAAAGATGTAAGACCCATATGAAGGTTGGTGGAAGAGGACAGTATGAAGATCAGTTCGTTACTGCCACCAAACAGTCTCACACCGCACTGGGGGATCTGACACTAGCTTGAATTTGCATAGATTCCTTGCAGACAACTGTCCCTGTCCAACAGGCCTGCTTAGGGGCAGAAAAGCAAAATGGCAAAAGCTGTAGGGCAGCAGAACCAACTACCCCAAACTACCCCTCTAGTAATGATGAGAATTCTCCATCTAAAGGTAAAAGCATGAAGGTGACCTCTCAAGTAGACAAACACTGGATGCTTTTGCCATACCCAAATTACTGTCTTCAACACATTCTGTGTGGGTTTTGACTTGACTTTTATTAGTTCACCCCCCAAAAAAAGAAGTCTAGATTTTTTTGGCATGATCAGAGCAAACACTAAAATATTTTGCTGTTGCAAGTAGTCCATTATTGAAGTCCATTGGTGGCACTTACATTACTTATTCCTCCCTTTCAAAGCCAACAGTAAACCTGGAAGCATTGCAAGGGTTGTGGCATGTGTTAGGCAAGTAAAAAAATTAGTTCTTAGACGTATGGCTGCTAGTGTTACTAATCTCTTAAATTCTCTTAAATTCTGAAGTCCAGTCCAACAGATGTTAAGCTTCATTCATGTAGCTACCCAACTCTGAAACAAGTCATCTGTTTCAGAAGACGCTGTTTAGGAACAGAGACCCTACCAGAGGTCCAAGGGATGGGAAGAAAAGCAAAACCACAACTAAACCACCACCAAAACCAAACCAAACAAAAAAGGCCTTAAATACTGCATAACAACACTTTTTCGTTTAAGATTTTCTGAATCTAGACATCCCTCTCATACTCACAGTACTCCAAGCACCCTCATGAAGGAGGCACAGCACTTCAGTCAGATGGTTAAAAGACACTAACAATTCAATTCAAGGACTTTAGATTCAGAGCTGATACTGTTAGCTTTATATGCCACATGCTGAAAAGCCCAGCCGTGTCTGCAATATACTGCCACGAAAACATTTATTCACTTTTAGAACTTCAAGGACAATTCAGGGCAAAGACAACTAAGGCATGTACTTAAGTCTGCCAACATAAGGCTGCAAAATATAAACACCACAATGTTAATATCAAGGTCATGCAAACATCAGAAGTGCATTAAAAGCTTCAAAGCTATACCAAACGAGACACTTGTGCTTGTCTTCACACAAGATTAAAAATTAAGTAATTATCCTCTATCAAGACGAGGAAACAAATCATGAATGAGCTTCTACAGGCTCTTTCCCACACCAGGAATCCAAAAGTGTCAGGTACTATATCTTTTAGTAACAGAGCCTGCCTTTACATCTCTCCAAGTGGTACTTGATGGTAAGATCTTTCATTTGGTGCCTTTTTTTCATTCATTCATATTTAAAGCATCATATTTAAAATGTAAAATGACTTTGTTCTCCAGGGCATAGAGAATGGCCAGATAACCAACATTTTTTACACATTTATAAGTTCAATATTAAGTTACCTTAAGTTATAATTTTGAGGTTTTACAGTTACTCTATACAGAATACATTACATTTTGGTTTTCAATGGTACCATTACACTGCAGCTTCTGGACCACTATTTTTAGATATAAATAACACAGCTCCCATTTTAAAGTGCAAGGTTTTAGTAGGGGAATTAACTGAAAAGAATTATACTAGAAATAAATCCCTTGGAACAGAACACTACAATGGCAGTATGCATGTATTTGATAGCATTCTAAGGTTACAGGGAAGTTACAAGTGAAACACAAATTGCTTCAGAAGTCCTTCAGAAATCTTACACACGGGAAAACAAAACAAAGAAAATTATGATTCTTCAAGCTGACCTTCTGGAGAGAATCTGTACTTACTGATTGACAGGGAGCTGAAAGGCCTGCCTTTTTAATTTTAAAATCAAGATAAATAGATGTGATATGAACACAGGTCTGCCACTTGGATCTATTCTCATACCTGATTACAAAGTTACACACGTTAAGGCTGACTTCTGTTACCTGGAAACTAGCACATTTCCAAGCTCAGCTACAGAAAAATTTAAGCCTAAGTTAATTACTCAAAAAGATGCTTGCCTGATGGGATGTTATATTAAGATCAGTTAAATTCAAATACCTGTCTTTTTGGTTAGTAACATGCTGACACACTTTCAAGGACATATGCAGAACCTTCAGCCTTTGATTCTCCTGAAACTGACTTAATTTGAGGATTCATCAATAAGATCTTTACCCACCCTTTAAGGTAAGAACTTGGTCACATTCAGTATGTCTACCACAAACTGACAATGTAAAAGTTTATATCCATTAGATATCCCAGATGACAGACATTGACAGTCGTTATGTTCCCCTTCTGCCATATACATGGGAAGAGTAACTCATAATTATTTTAAATTAGTCAATACCAACGATTTAATGCAACGTAACAGCCACAGATTTACGTATTTTGTTCAGCATGTCTGCCAAACTTTCAAAGACCAGTTTGAATCTGAACACTGCATAAATAGTGTAACCTCCCCCCCACCATGGTTTTTCTAGCAGCATTCATTATCCTCACCAAAAAATTTTCATTGTGCCATTGCAGTTACTTTGGATTACCTCTTATCCTTTGAAGAAAAAAATGTCGAAAAATTAAAGTATCTGCTTAAACCTGTTTTCTTATTTTCCTATTCAGAAAACCAACCAACTGAACAAACAAAACCAACCCACCAAGCCCCCCCAAAAACCACGCACAAACAAACTCAAGGTGTAAATACTTAGGCCAAGAGACAAAAAAAACACCCCAAAAAACTATCACTTACTGGCTACCTTCAGATCTGACATGATCTAAATCAGAATTCTTTCCCTAATCTTCATTATAAGCATATTTTTTTTACAGCAGGCAACAGAGAAAAGTTTTTACCTCTCTGCTTCTAGCCAGCTCCCCACTATCCTGGTCTTTAGTTATCACTTCTATCTTTTCAGATTAGCAGACAAGGCTCTGCATGCATTTTTATCAGCCACAAGACTGAACCTCATCTATACTCTAGGAAGACTAGAGTCAGCAGCAAACTACTTTCTTTTATGACTATAAGCTGTACTAAGGAATGTTTCCTTTTAAGTAGAGAGATTCAGTAATAGCTTTCTGAACTTAACTACAGTAAGTAATCAGAATTGACAATCCAGTTCCACTTCTCCAACACCAAAAGCTGGCATCTTCATGTTATTAACAATCATATGAAACTGACAGGTTGAGTTCCAAAATCTTTAATAGACATTCAGAGTAAGTGCTCAAAGCAATTCAAACAGAAGAGGGTTTTTTTTTTGTATGGTTACCTAATTTCTTTTAAACCAGTTTTACATCATCAAAATTCTTTTCCCCACCCACCCAATTAAGTCCACCAAAGAAAGGCCAATGAAGAAAAAAGTAAAAGAGTAATACAGACATGTGCCTTCACTGAAGTACTGAAGCATAACAAATTGTTAGTTGCAAGAAATTATTCAGCAGCCTTTTTCCATAGTGTTTACTGCTAATTCATTTTATATAGCTTATTTCCAGGAGATGGGCAGCATAAAAAACACATCTACTTAAAAAAAATTATTCGTTACAATGCAACAGTCTCAATAGTACCTTCTTACAGCTGCATCTGATCCAATTCAGAAATAAAACAATTCTGATCTAGTTAATTAAAAAGTTTTGTACCTGACCCTTACAAGAGTCAGTCTTAAGAATTCAAGCAACTTTGAACCCCATATTTACAATCACCACATTAGATAATAACCACAGAATTTCTCATTGTGCAAACTATCCTACTGAAATGATTTCATAGCTTTGTTTCAAGTCAGTCTCATGATTACATCAGCATTTACATTTACAGAAAGAATTGCTTTAGTCTCCCTTACAGAACTTTGATGTGAATTTTGAGTGCTCTGGAGATTCAGGTGGCTACTGCAATGCCTACTGAGCCTGTGCACTAAGTATGCACACCCTAGCACTTACAAGTAGCTTAGATACATAGTACATTAAAACAATAAAACTTAGGAAAACTTACAAGCTGCCCAAACCCGTGCTCAAACAGTATGCCCCCTAGTTCCAACTGTACAATCTTGATTTTAAATCAACAGCTGAAACTCAGGAGTTTACTAAAAATCAAAGTAAAAAAACACTAAGTCTTCACTCATTCATCTGCTACAGTCTGGAGTTTTTCCTTTGTCAGTAATGGCTCTGGGGGGGTGGCTTTTGTTTTGTTTTTAAACCCAACTTTAAATCTAACAACATACATTCTCCTTATAACATCCCAGAGGTAGCAGGAGGGACTACAAATGAAATGATGCCAGATTCTGGAAGTTGCACATTCAAGTATAGTGTCATCCAAGAGAGCTTTCCTGGCTTTCACAGACTGCACATCACCTCTAATCATGTTTAGCAAAGAAAAAGTAGAACCCCAAAATAAAGAACCATCACCACTGGGTTACTAACGGAAGTCTAACAACCAGATACCTCAAAGTAATCTTGTTACTTAAGTAGTAATACTGCCAGTTTCAAATATCAAGAACTTAAGTATGAACATAAAATTTATGAGTATCAATTTTTCTAAAATGCTCATTAGTGACACATTTCACCTAAACACAGACATACACATGATTACTTTAAGTTGATGTACCACACTGTAAGGAAAGGTCCCAACTCAATTCAAGAATCTGATATTCCCCTTCTCCCTCCCACCACGACAGAAGTGCTTACAGTAATAGAAAGCAAACAGAAGGGGAAAACACAACATTTAACAAGTGCATCTATGTACATTTTGCACCTTTTCCCACCTGGCATCTAAAGTGAACAGGTCATCATGTTCACTATGCTTCACATGCATATACTCTCCCCTTCAGGTAGTACCAGTCCTACTCAAAGGATCTCTGCAAGGATCAGTAGTCATTCCACACTAACCAACAGGTGCTTTTACTGTGGAGGCTGAAGTACATTTAAATATTCTGACTGGCCCAGCTGATAGGTTGTGTTTCCTCCACAGTCCACATACTGGTATCTCTCCTGGGATGTCTGCTCAGAGTGGCCAAAGTAAGAGGATGTCACTGTCACTCTTAAAAAAAAGAAAACAACAAAACACAGAAGAGAGTTTTCTGTAAAAGGCTTGAGTTTCCTATTTTAAAGATCAACATTTTTACATTATTAGGGTTTTTAAGGAAAATGTTTTGGAACAACCTAAGTTTTAAATAAACTAAATACCAATACTAGCTCACCAGTTTACCACAGCAGATTTTCTCCATGAAAGACATTTAGCTCTCCGAGCACAGGCTTCCGACCCTCTCCCCTCCTGGAAGATGGTAATGCTTCACAAAGATCTCAGCAACTTTTGAACAGTGGCTGACGCACAAACTAATTTCAAAGTATCCCAGACCTTAATACTGCTATGGCTATAGCCAAGCTGCAGAACAGATACAGGAATAACAACTCTCCCTATTCAAGTGTCTTTACACCACCAGAACCTGTCCAAAGACACAGTTCAGTTTCTAGAACTATGAACCTACTACAACAGAAAGCAAGATGATTTAATTTTCTAAGATGCACAGGTGCCAGGATTATGTATTTGAGTAGTATTTCAATTAGAATTACATGGGTTTTAAAATTGTTTCAAGTAAAATTCCCATACTTACTGCATCATCACTACTATGTTATGCACTTTGATATATGCTAAAGTACAGAAGTCACTGCAAAAAAAGAAAAATAACTGTTAGATTCGCATCAAGGTTTTACAGGCAATTATCTGAAAAGTAAGAACTGTGTCTTCAACTGGAAATTCTGCTACCTATTTATATAGAGACTACAGAGTTGCTGGCAATGACAACAAAAACACTTGCTGAAAAACACTGCCACTGACTGTATGTTCACCTAGGTTTACTTTTATATACATACTGTTGCTTTCACAAGATCTGTATTTCCATGTGCTTGCTTACATGTAATGTTGCCAGCACAAGTGTCCTGTGAAACACAGTTCACTCCATCTTTCAGAACATAACTGAAGTTAAACTGAACATGCTTTAATCCAAAATACAGAAACCTGTGACATAATACAAAGCCAGCTCATATCCAACAGCACATACCAGCTGATAGGCAGAGGTACAGCACCAACACACTTTTCTTCCAAGCAGGTTGATTTCTTGATACTCTGAATTTAAAAAAACAAAACACAAAGCCCCCCACAACCTAAACCCACAAACCAAAAAACCAAAATGAAAAATTCCAACCCCAAAACACATCACAGCACAAAACAGGAGACAGTAGCTAGGAAACTAAGGGGAAATTGAACTCCACATTGAGCCAGCTCTCCAAAATAGATGTATGGAAATGCCTCGTATGGTGCTGATTTCATCATACAGGTCTGCTGAATCCAGATGACTGTATGCAGATACTTCAGGACTTCAAGATTTCCTGTACTCAACCTAAGCTGATTTTATGGACATGTACTCTCCAGTATCCAAACAACTCACTAGTTAATGCCCAAGACCTAAATCAACTAGCTGGTGAAACACTGAAATGTGATACTGTACAACCTCTGATGCTACAACCCACAATACTAATACTGCCTGTGTTAGAAAGATTATCCCACAGCCATCACTGGAAAGGTCAATATTTTTGTGTGGAGAAAAAACCCAAAGACAGTGAAAAATACAAACCCCCACTAAGACCAGGTGAAGCTGCATCAGTTGTGTGTTCAAACTAAGGAAGCTCACTTGCTGTCTCCAGGGCAGACTACTGGCACTGATAAATGACAGTTTCTCTGCTTCTATTCCAAGAATTCACCATCCACCTCTGAGCTGAACCAGCAAGCACATCATTGTTCCACACTACTATCAAGGCAGCAGCTATAACAGAAGAGCCTGAAATCCATTCAATGCAGGCCATAGATAGAACAGCTCTTGCCTGTCCGCACCTCTCTACATAACCAACTCACTCACATTTTCCTAAGGTTAGCCACCTTTCAGGTAAAAGTTGCAGCTAGTGCTGGGAACAGACTTTCAACAGCATTACTGAAATTAAGGCCACAGTACCGACCACGATAAATTTAAATGCATTACTGCATCAAAAGCATGACTAGGTAAGTATTAGCATGAATTCTACAAAGGCCACATTTATCTATTCCCCATGCATCCAAAGGATGAGCAAATTTGAAAGATTCAGTGTTTACACAAAGCTAACTTACCTGTTTTTAAAAGTGACAAAAGTACACTTCCTGCTTATTTAAAGTTAGCACCCAGTTTGCTATTTCAGTCCTATTTCAATTTATTCTACTTCAAAAGCTGTAAGGTGCTCTCCCACCCCAAAGGGGCTGGGATCCACTAGAACTGAACACAGACCTGAAGTCTCAATAGTCAACTTTTTAGTCTCCAGTGTGAGAGAACTAATATTTGGTTTTGTCAGCAAGATATACTGAGCTAATAGTCTGTCGGTTAAATGAACTTCAGAAGCTCTAAATAAAACTGTGTAAAAGACAGGCTATAAACACTGCTTACCACTGCATACACATGGTCTGACAAAAAGAAATACAAACTTGCCTCTAATCTGCATAGAATTAACACAAATTCCCTCTACCATCAGAGAAATTAACGTGAAAGTTACTACAAAATTTGTAAGAGGAACACACTTGCATTTCTGCCCCCAAAACCAGCATGCCCTAGTTATTGCCAAGGCCTAACACACTGGGATAAGAGATACCATTCAAAGTGCTGAGAGCCAGGTACTGCAAGGCACTATGTGCAACTATTGAAATAACCATGTTTTAACTACTTTTCAGTACTATTAAACTCACACAAAGAAAACGACACATCTCTATGCAAACATTTCTGCTGACTTCAAAAAAAATTTAGTCTAACACCATTGTAATTTTTAATCAGACCCATGTGATACTTCGAGGCAAGTACACTTACAACATATAGCTCATTTCATCTTGTATGACTGTGGGCACCATATAGTCAATCTAAAAAAAAAGAAGAAAGCAACAAAACCACAATGAGTGCATTCATATATGAAGACTAACATGTATTCAACTTCGAAAGCCTATCCTATTTACCTGTTTCATATCCAGAGGACCAATGTTGGTGATGTTGTTTAGCCGTGCTTTGCCAATAACTGTTTTTGAAAACTGAACTTGGGCTGTGATATTTGCCACTTCAACAGAATAATAGTTGTTATTCGTTATATTTAGTGTGCTCTGAAAAACAAACAAACCAAATATAAAACACTAACAGCTATCCATTCTGTGCCTCTTGATAAGCACACATTTTGAAGTTTGTGCTTGAGACAATAATACCTGAAATTGTGCAAGTATATTCCTACCTTCTAGGATTGGGGGTTGCAGGCAGAGGGGAATAGGATGACTCGCAGGACACAGGACATAATCCCTTAATATCTTTCTGCGTTTTTTTCACAAATATCTTGAGCTGCACAAACTTCAGCACAATTTCCCTGGTGACAACCCTCCACTGCAAAGAACGCATTTCTATCCTCAACTACTGCTTCTGGGAAATTGAGCTATCACAGGACCATCTTCTCCCATGGCTGCCTTGCTTTATTTAAAATGAGGAACTCTACCAAATGTCTTTAGGTTTTCCGTATTGACTGCATTACCAGGGAGTCAAGAAACATGTAGAGGAGATAACTTCAAAGTCTTAAGGTGAATAAAAATTAATTTTCCCTCAAAACCAGTTTTGACAGATGCACAATACCTGTACAGAACTTATTAACATACCCACATACACACATTACATTTCACTCATAATCCAAAATTAATTCAGAGAACTTCAAATTCACTGTTCCCATGAAAACAGAAAACCCAGTGATAGCTTTCAACTCAGCTCTATTAGTTATAGCTACAGAAGCCAGCCACAGCAGGTCCAGTTACATTCTTCCAACTGGTCATTATATCTGCTTGTATTTCTTAAGGTACTAACTAGGCTTACCAGCCAGACCACAATTTCTACGCATATTAAACTGTTGCAGTAGTACCTCCTGTTGCACTTACCCATTACAAACATTCAAACAGACAGCTGGACTTACTGTGATATTGAGATATATTATACGACTACTCCGTTCATAACTGACGTAAACTGACTTCACACCAATGTATTCAACGTCGATTGAGCGAGGAAACAAGAAGAATACAGCCAGCCCAGAAAGTAATAAACATACAATTACAGAAGCAGTCACGTAGAGCTTTCTGGAGGGAAAAAAGAACACATTTCAGAGTCAAAAGCATATTAAACAATAATGTAATTTTATTTCCTTCTATGTGATAGATTGAATTAGTTATATTGACTAGTCATGCTCCCTATTCTCTAACTTCCCTCATGCTCATGAGGGGAAAAAAACCCATTATGCTGCACTTCACATCTATGTCTCCAACATGTTCCTTTTGCATATACATCAGAATCAAGTTTCAAAACATGTGGTTATCCCAACATTTGTAACTTGGTGGAAAACAGAAGAGGTACATATTTATGTACTATGAAACATGTGCACTTCTTCCTAAAATTCATTTATAGCAGAACTGTTGCCATTCTCCAGGACTCTTAAGAAAAAAGCTCTTATACATCTTATATATGATTCTTTGACATATAAAACTTTCAGGAAACTGTCCGACTCCTGCTAAGGAACAGAAAATTCATAATTAACCTAGTGTTGAAGGTGTGTTTGTGTAATAAAAGTATACATAAGCAAAAGGCTCCACTGCAGCTCCAGTTTTCACAAAAATAGAGTACTGGAAGTAACAGGACTCAAATTTGTACTAGTAGAGCATCAGATACATTATCCAGGACAGTATAACAAGTTACCGGCATTCATTTCGGTTTACTACAGAAACACACAAGTATTAGAGGTAAAAAACCCTCACACAAATAGAAAGTGTCAGAACAAGAAGCCTTGAGCACTTCAATTAAACCTTTAAGAACAGCCTAGTAAAAAAAATAATTAAATACGCTGTACTGGAATGATGAATTTTTTGATTTTTGCTAGCTGCTCAGAGCTTTACAAATTAATTTCCAGGTGACTTATTTTGTAGTTATAAGGAAGTTATCAATTTACTCAAGACTTTTAACACTGAAGATGTATCTGCTCAGATAATTAAGAGGCTACAAAGACTGATGAATACTTAACTACTGTAGACATTCAGATAAGTATCTACATGAAGAGATTATACAGCACACTTAGCACTGTGAGACATACTCAAGGGAGTATGCACACCAGCAGTATGCATACCTGTTAAATAACTCTCCAAGGGTTAGAAGTTAAGGCTGATAGTACTCACAAGCATGGTTCTTTCAGTACTGCAAGCAAATAAGCATTACAAGGATTTTTGCTCGACTCTTATCACTCTTTTTTTAATTTGCTGAATTTTAACTAGAAGAATTAACTGCAGATTCATGTATCACAACCAACTACTGACTTACGTTCTCCTTGGCCTCAGTCTCTGATCACTGTATGGAATTAATGCCACCAGCTGATTTTCCTGTCCTGGAAACAAAAACACTCTTTCAGAATTTAAATGAGCAAAGAATAAATGTTGTTGCAGCTACTTCAGAGTGCCCATTAGGACCTAGTGGCACCAAAGAATAAACACTAAAGATAAATATTTACCTTCCAAACAATGACCCAAGTAGAATATTACTGTATTATGTCACTTTCTAAAATAGAGCATGGCTTGCACAAGATGGAAATAAAAAAACCACCAAGCTCACAAAGACCAAAACTGCAACAAATTCTGCCCTTGCGCTGTATACATGCACAGGAGGCAGTATGACCCTGGCACCATTTCCTCAAGAGAAACAGAGATATGTAACAGCTTCCAGCTCTCTATGCTATACCATATAAAGTCATAGGGCAAAAGACTCAGAAGCTCAGGCAGTAGGAACAGATCTGGAAGGCATTCTGCATGCATTTTTCTGAAAAGCAGAGGTCAAGTTTGTTTAAAAGAATAAAGTATCAATTTGGGTGGCTTTGGTAACACAAGCAATCCACGCACTGCATTCTGGAAATCACTGGTATAGACAGTCATTTTTCAAGGGACTGAGCTGCAGCACCCTGGAAATCAAAAAAGGATCTAAAAGTACCTACTGGAATTTCTCCAAGCAAGTAGGTACTTCATGAGACAGCATTTTTAAGAGGGGGCTATCTCAACAGCAGAAATTAAGAACAGAAGCCCAGATGAGTTGTTGAAAACACATGGACTATATCTGCCTGAATAGCTTTTTCTATTTGTCATACAAGGAAATAGAAATGAGATGCATCCATAAAAGAAAGGCCTCAATTCAAAGGTGTTGGGACTGATCCTGTTCAACATCCTCGTCAGTGACATGGACAGTGGGATTGAGTACGCCCTCAGCAAGTTTGACAATAACACTAAGCCGTGCTGTTCGGCTGATACGCTGGAAGGAAAGAATGCCATCCAGAGAGAGAGACCTTGACATTGCTTGAGAGGTGGGCCAATGCTAACCTTAAAAAATTCAAGAAAACAACATGCAAGGTCCTCCACCTGGGTTGGGGCAATCCCAGGCACAGCAGGTTGGGTAGAGCAGAGATTCAGAGCAGCCTGTGGAGAAGGACTTAGGGGTGTTGTTTGACAAGAAACTTAACACGAGCTGCCTTCAGGGTGTGTTTGCAGCCCAGAAACCAACTGAATCCTGGGCTGCATCAAAAGCAGCGTGACCAGCAGGTCAAAGGAGGTGATCCTGCCCCTCTACTCTGCTCTTGTGAGACCCCACTTGGAGTATTGTGTAGAGTTCTGGTGTTCTAAAAATAAGAAGGAAATGGAGCTGTTGGAGCAAGTTCAGAGGAGGACCACAAGGATGGGAGGTGCTCCAGCCCCTTTATACAAAGACAGGCTGAGAAAGTTGGGGCCATTCAACCTGGAGAAGGCTGCATGGAGACCTCATAGCAGCCTTCCAACACCTAAAGGGGGTCTGCAAGGGTCCAGAGAGGGACTCTTCATCAGGGTCTGTAGCAATAGGACAAGGGGTAATGGGTTTAAATTTAAACAGGGTGGTCAGATAGTAGAACAGGCTGCCCAAAGAAGCGGTAAATGCTCCATTCCTGGCAGCATTCAAGGCCAGGTTAGACAGCGCCTTGGGCAACATGGTCTAGTGGGAAGAGACCCTGCCCATGGCAGGGGGGTTGGAAATAGATGATCTTTAGGTCCTTTCCAACCCAAACCATTCTGTGATTCTAAAACCAAGTCATATTTGCATTTTTTAAGCCAAATGCAGCATTTGACCAGCATTATCATTTAGGCAATCAAGCACTTAAACGTGATTCCATACTGAACCACAAAGCTGAGTAAAGCATGCTAAGCTGGTAGCAGTATGTAGTATAAACCTTCTAAAAAGTCACTACCAATTTAAAACAGATTTTCATCTCAGCTTCAACAAAGCATCTTCAAGCTTTGAACAAGACTGCACACTCCCACTTACATAGTTTATCATAGTGAAAAGCTAAAGCTGTCCAAGTAACAAAACAGGGCAGCCTCATATCAGGTGTTACAAACCTTCCTTACTAATCATGCAACAAACTTAATCTTCCCCTCTCAAAAAAACACAAATATTTTTTTCCTAAAATAATTAAAAAGATAGATCTGTCTGCCCTAATAATTCATTTAAAGCTCTAGCTTTAACCACATTTTTTCATTAGAATGTACAGGCAACGTGCATTTTTTAACAGTTACTGAAAAATATTTGATATATTATCTCACATTTGTTTAAGTATTACATTCAAGAATCCTACAGTCAAAGAAATAAGCTTCTGAACACAGGAATCCTGCTATTACAGCATTTTAGGTAGCACTATTTTAAGTATGACTTGCTATTGATACTAAGTATTTTGAGTTCGCAAGCTAACAGAACAAACTTCCTTCTCTAAGTCTGTCAGTTATAATTTTTAGTTGTGTAGTTTTTCCACATTTCAAATTTGCCAAATTCAGAGGCACTCAAAGAATGCATCATAGTATGAAGTTTAACAGCTAAACTACAAGCCTCTTACGATATTTGCAACTGCTTAAATATCCTGTGCTTCCTGTCACTTATTCACATGTGAGACAGAAGTATTTGTAAACTAAACCAGAACCTGATCTGACTGAAGCACACACACAAGGGCAACATGGCACAGTCGATTTTTCCAAGCTAATAGTCAAAAATCAGTTCTGAGAGCTTTTACACTGAATAATCTACTTTAGGTAAGAGTTCTGCCAAAAGCAAAGCAGCTCCAAGCGTGAAACCTTCTCATCAGTTCTTCCTTGCCATCAAAGGGAAGATCTTCTGGCTGAAGCAGGAGGCTGGCACATGCATAGTGCCTTGGCACACTACATTTGCCACTCTCTCCTTTTGCCCAGTTCAGCTATCCTGCTTTCAATGGTCTCTTCCTAAAGAGCTGTTCTGGTGGCTTACTGCATAGGAGAGACGCATAAATAAAGCAGAATACATTTTATTAACAGGAAAAGCAAAGAATGAGGGCAGCTAAGAAACAAAAGCAGGCATGAAGACTAATGCTTTGCAGCCTACTACCTCCCAGGGCCACCACAAATCTCATGTATTTTCAACAGCCAGCTGGGGTCCTTTGCCTAACAGGGACAGACAGGACCAAGGGAGATTAAAGGAAATTCAGGGGCACTGGCAGCAGTGAGGGCAAGAAAATTCACTATAAATGAGGGAAATGGCGTTGTAGCACAGGCCTACTTTTAACTCCCTGCATTTGCAGCTATATTTGCAGAATTATAAATTGATTCAAATAGCTTAAAATAGGCAGTTAAAAAAAGGCATAATAAAATGTCACAAAAATCAAGGTTTGAAAATTCAACTTGCAAGAGCTAGGGTTACATGCAAGTTAAAAGCTGAAAAGCAAAGAACACCAGCATTGTAGAGACAAAAGAAAACCCAACAAGTAACAGCCAAAGCTGACTCAATTTGTTTTGTTCATTTAGTGTAATCATAACAAAATGCTTAAGAGGTACAAAGTCAAAAAGATGAAAAATGTCATTTTAAGTAGGAGAGTCATTTGTTATGGATTATTACAGTTTCAACAGCACATGGTTACGAAGTAATGTAGAGGTTACAAAAAGAAATAAAGAAAACTCACCTCGAGGAATTCTTCCTGTTCCCTGGCAAGTTGGGCAGGTAACACTGTCTCTTCCTGTAAATTCTACATAGGGAAACTGTGACACATCTCCACATCTGCTGTCTTCATTGTGTGATTCTGAGTTAACTAACCCATTCCTCATATTATCAGACACTGTGGTTCCATTGTAGCTATCCTCCTTGCATGTGTGCATAGGCAAGTGAGAAAGTGATTTTCCCATGTCTAAAATAAAAATCAGAAGAAAGTTTTCAGGAAGAAAAAACTTGGCTTGCACTTACTCCTCTGCATCAGGTAACTGTTAGTCAATGGCCATCACTCCAACAAGACTCCTGCTGCTCTCTGTTCAGATTCCTTAAGACCTGCAAATCGCTAAGGCCCTGTCAAGCTGGAGTCAACCCCAAGTTTCAAGAACCTTAACTAACTGGGAGCTTTGTTCAGATACTTCAATATGTACAGGTTGGGGGGAAGTCAACAAGAGGCATTTAAGTTAGGACAGTACAATGGCTGGCAAAGGTTGCAACAGTCTAGCTGTGCTTTTCAAAGGACTGTTATTGTACAGACTTTCACAATACACAATCTTTGTATATATATATAAAAAAAAAAAGAAAGCAAGTTCGCAATTTTCCACACACACTACAGACCCAATCCAAATGGGCTTTTCAAACTGGACTTGTCTTCAGAACATGGGAACAGCTACTAGTTTCCAAGCTAGAAATATAGATCTTCACGTGTTTTAACTGACGACTCCCTTTAACCTAAAAGAGGACTGATGCACAGGAAAGTCAAGGGGAAAACGGGAATTATTTTAATATAGCTGCTGGCAATGTGCTGCAGTTCTAAACACTTTTAAAAAAACCCAAACAAACCAGTATTAATCACAAAAGTATTTTTGCTATCTACAAAAATTTTCAAGTATTCTCCTTACTGTAGTTTTTCAGCCACGACATTGAAGCTACCTTAAAACACAGGACATATGAAACTAAAGGCTGTAATCAAGTGATGCAAGTAGAAACCCTTCTAATTTTTCCAAATTGCAACCAGTGGAAACCAAATTCAAAGTCAAAAAAATAAATTTGTATAGCAGTAGCAATCAGTTCTATTTATCCCCAGAACCCATCTTAACACCCAGCCACCAGCCACTCCATTCACCAGTGTCTTGGGGAACAGGATGACTTAAAAAGAGTATGCAAAACTTTATTTTTTTCATTGTAACTGGCATTTTTAAAGCAGCTGCTGGTAATTATCATGCTGGTTCACCAAGAAAGGAAGCCCTAAGAAGAAGATTAGGAGAACAAAACAAGTCAGAACATTTTTAAACCAACCACTCAAGACAGAACAGAAAGATCTCAACTACGGTGATGGTAACACAAGCACAACAATAATTCATTATACTGCCACAAATGCTAGGCGAATCTAAGACAGGAAAAGTAAAGAAAAAATGCCAAGAAGTCACAGTTACTGTTCTAGCAAACATGCAGCATTATTTTCTTAATATAAGTTATTAAACCCTTACAGGAAGAAAAACTATTTGTCCTTATGTCTCTACAGCACTTTTAGAACATCTTAAGTTCAGGAGCCATTCAATAATGGAAATGGTTGAACTGAAAACTAAAGTTATTGAGCTACTGAGAAACATTTTCTGAAAAGCTGTTGACAGCATTGACAATTATTCCACATGGGTTTTTTGCTTACTGTTCTCTTTGTAGCTGACCTACAGCCTTTAAGCTACGACACTTGAGTCTTGCAGCTTAGGCAACAGCTGTCACACTTATACCTCTGAAAGCTTAGGGATCAATCCCTGGTCCTGTTGAGCTACAACTGTATTCACCTTACCTGCTCTACTGATATGCTCAGGCTATGCCTACATTAACAACTAAATACAGAACAAGCAGCAACTCTGTAGAAATAAGAAGTTCTTTACTGTGACAGTAGTAAGGCACTGGAATGGGTTGCCCAAAGAAGTGGTAAATGCTCCATCCCTGGCAGTGTTCAAGGCCAGGCAGGACAGGGCCTTGGGCAACATGGTCTAGTGGGAGGTGTCCCCTGCCTATGGCAAGGGGGTTGGAACTAGATGATCTTAAGGTCCTGTCCAAGCCTAAAAATTCTATGACTACTGAGGATTCAGCATTCACACTATACACGTGTATTTCATACTAGCTCTTGTCTATACTGACAACACTCACTCACAACTGAAGTGCACCTTTTAGTTTCAGCTTCTTCCAAAAGGGTAAGAGCTCACTCTCCCAGATCACACTGGCATGTCAACCAAAATGCAGTAAGCAAGGATGACTAGGAACTCAGCTCAAGAGTACAGCCTTTATTTGAATTAAAATACTAATACAGGTATAGCCTCCAATACCAACTGTACCTGATCTTCAATAACTAGAATAGTGCTGTTCTACTGCCAAAAACTTAGGAGAATCATCTCTATCCACAACTAGAACTGTTACCCACCTTCAAGTGAAATGTGTTCCTCCAATACGCTTCCCCTCCAAATCGAGCACTGAACCTTAATTAGAGTTTACCAAATCTCAAGAACACTTTGTTCTTTTATCCAGCACTTATGTACTGAACAGAAGTAGCTCTAATATATCTGCTTTGTAAGTGACAGCTTCTATATTGTCACCGGAGTCACAAACCCAAACCATCTTCGAACCCCTACCAGCTGCATCTCAATCACTAATCTCACTAGCTCCTCCAACACAGAGGACGCAGCACGACAAAGCAATGACTTAGCAGTCACAAACTTGCTCGGTGGGAGAAGGTACGTTCAGCGCTGCCGTTCACAACCCGTCTAGGGCCCGGTCCCCGGGGCACGGCCCGCTCGGTAAGGCTGGCGCTGCCAAGAATACGAGAGCCAGCAACCCCCTGGAGATGTACGGGCTCCCCCGCATGTCCAGCCAGAGCGGCGGCAGCTTTCGTAAACACGGCAAAGTTTCCACCGGCGGGCGCGGAACAAGGCCCAGCAAGCTCGGCGCCGCTACCGGCGCCCCGGACGGGCCATGCTCCGGCAGGCGGGCGGCGATCGCGGGTTGGAAAGACGAGGGCAGCGTCCCGCAAGCACGCCCAAGCCCCGCAGAAGCCCAGAAACCCCCGCGACAGCGGCCCCCACCC
>JANRGW010004732.1:0-20340 GCA_024733675.1 Psilopsiagon aymara | reverse complement strand
GATTCTCCTTCCCATCCCTCCAGGAGCAGAGGGAAGAAAAAGGGGGAAGTGAATGAACAAACTGCATGGCTGATTTATGGCTTAAACCATGACAACCGCCTTGAATAAAAGCAGTTTTAACTCATGGTGATGTGATCTGCTGATGTAATCAGCTTCAATCGCTGCAGATCCTTTTATTAATTTAAATTATTTCAAGATAATTCTTGATTTTTTTAAGTATGTTTTAACGCACCACCTTAACTTTCCTTTAAAAATTATTTAAAAAACACTCACTATATCAAAGATAACTGTAGATGTTAAACTTTCAAGTCACTTGTCTCCTTTTCAGATTCACACCTCTGTCTTTTATTGGAATTAAATTAATATTTATTGACTCAATTAAACATATTTCAGGAAAAGAGGCATTACTTTCTTAGAAACTATTAAGAAAGAGACAAGACTTTCTCAAATAGACATGAAAGGTTCTAAGAATATTTTAAGGCCATATTGTAAACAGAAATTGACTATTTTTTTGAAAAATATTATAGTAGTTCAACTTAGTTGAAAATAGACTTTTTAACTCTGGACAGATCCCCTGTGAAACTAAAGACAGACTGATGAGAAAGGGGAATTAAAACTTCCTGCTACAGCAGAAGCGAAAACAGATGAAAAAAACTTCTGTACTAATGTGCACACCTCTATCAGTAGATGTGTGGAGAAGTTATACATTTGTAAACTGCCCGTAGAGGTGACTGATAAAGGTCCTGATCAAGTGAAAGAATAACAGCCGGTTTCGCATCCAGCTAAGGCAGAAAACTGCACATTTTCCTCCCTTCATGAAATTAGGTGAAAGCAAAATCATAAAAATTTGATGAATTGAGCTAGTAGCACATTCTACTCCAACTGAATTTCAGAAGCACTTACACAGGCTCACAGCTTCTTTTTAACCTGCTTCTTGAAATAGTGAAGAATTCATAGAGAAGTACTTCAGATTATAACAGCTCAATGTCTTAAGAAGATGAATCAGAAAGTACATCCTAGGAACTAAATTAAAATTCTCTCCTCCTAAGCAAAATACAGAAGGATTCATTAAGATGGGTACTTGTCCAAAGTTCCCTTCAGATATTTACTTTAACAGGCAAACATGCCTGATCTCTGTAGCTCTTGCTGCCACCACCAAACAAGAGAGATGATGGTAGCAGGGTCAGACTAGAAGTAGTCCAGAGAGTGGGAAGTTGAAAGTAGAAGGGTTTCCCACATTCAAAAATATTTTTGCTACAGTAATGTAGACAGTATCTTCAGAAGTTTTTAAGATCTATTTCACCTTCCCATACTGAAGCAGTGTCAAGCATAATTAACACGATTCTTGTCTTACTGTGCTGTAAATCTCTGGTGTCTTGTTTTAGGTGACACCTTCTTATACTTGCCAGTCTTGTAATATATTTTTTTTTTAACAAACAAATTAAATTTCCTTTATTACAAATGAAGCCAATTATGATTTATCCTTTGCCGGAAGAGAGAAACCTATTATTGCAATTTGCAATCATTTTGCACAATGGAAAAACTCACATTACACCTTGGTTGTCTCTGTTCTGAACAGGGAGAGTTATTTAATCTTGGTGGGGAGCTTCAAAACATCTCCGTTTCCTCTTCAATTATCTGGCTTCCATGAGAAGTTGTTCAAGTTGTGAATTGGTAGGCTCAGGTTATGAAATTAATCACTCTTGAAAATTGCTTTAGACAGACCAATGCAAAGCAAGAGTGGTCACCATCCAGCATTCAACTTCATGAATTTTAATTAAGTTTAACTGGTGAAATGGAAGACATAAAAATCTAATCTAAAATTTAATACATATCTAAAATTCAATAGTCATTTGTTAGGGAAATTACAATAAATGCTTAATTACAGCAATGTCAAGATATTGCTTAGCAGATGCATTTGATTTTAAAACTAAGTAATAGTTTTATTATCATGACAAAAGAATTAAAAAAAAAATACATGCCAGTTAGAGTATTTTGAAGTTTTTTTCCTGTTTTACATGCTGACAAATACTGACAAACCAGCATTTTCCAGCAAAAACATTTCACTGACTTCTTTCAGTCGTCTTAACATGATTGTGACAGATTGGACAATATAAAAAGCAGTTCTATCAACAAAACAAACTCTACACATTACACCTACTATCTTTCCTCTTCTAAATCATCTGCTACTGCTTTTAAAGGTCACATATTTCGTATTTCAGTGTGTGGGGAGGAAAATAACACTTCTTAACTTGAGAGATCAGCAAGGATGCTATACCAGCTTTGTTGCTCATTGGGTAATTTCATTTATTACTCTTACTGTGGGTAGAGTCTGGAATTAATTTTTATGTACAGAAAGATTTCCATGCGCAAAATGCTTATACTGCAATAATGGAAACAAAACAGAGTAATTAAATGAATGAGTCCTGATGGTTTTCTTCCACTAATTAAAATACCTTCTTCCTCTTTCCTATGGTACTACTGTGAAGCAAATATGATATGGTAAAAAGATGAAACCCTGTTTCTCATATTGTGAGAAAAATGCCTATGCCCACTGCGACGCATTTCAGAATTCATTCAGTCCTTGTATTACAGGCCAAAAAAATAGGAGTTAGCTGCAAGATAAACTTGCTTATGTCAGATAGGCACAGCAAAGCAAAGGCTTAGAAGAAGCAATTTAAGAAGGGAATGGGTTTAGAAAAACAGAAAAAAAAGAAAGACGAAGCTAACAATGTAAACATGGACAAAAGAAAGGAAAATGGATGGAAACAGCATAGGCATTACATGTCAACGTATTATTCAAAGCTCTGTTTATGGTCAGTGGAAAGAAATAGGCATTTTTAGGGGTACTATAATTGCTGATTAATTTGGGCAGTGTTAATCTTAAGATCTTCAGCTTTAAAGAATTTCAGGCAAGGAATCACTGCTGGAAGGTGAGGGAGACACAAGAGCTTTCTTTTCTTGTTAGATGTATCTGTTTAATACATAGTCCCAGTTTTCACCAAAACTAAGTTCAGAAATCAGAGTTCAAGAAATAAATGTATTTCTCAGTATATTGATGGAGCTAATGACTGTGATAAGTTACACGACATTTGACTGGAAAGACATAAAATAAAGGGTCTAGTGTCTTCTTAAGGCTGTTAAGAAAGCTACTTTTCTGCCCCTAGTCCAGAACAGACCATGTACCACAACCTACTTTTTTCCTTTTGCACTTCAAGTACTATCAAAGCTGATTGCTATAATTTTTTTTTTCCATAAAGGCTTTTACTCTTTTTTATGTAAGTGTCCCTGAACTACTTGAGCAGTTTTTCCCAAAATTCATAGATTGGAAAGGACCTTATTATCATCTAGTTCCAACCCCCTTGCCATAGGCAGGGACACCTCACACTAAACTATGCCACCCAAGGCTCTCTGTCCAGCCTGGCTTTGAACACCGCCAGGGATGGAGCAATCACAGCTTCCTTGGCCAACACATTCAAGTGCCTCACCACACTTACAGTAAAGAACTTCCTCCTTATATCTAATCTAAACTTCCCCTGTGCAAGTTTGAATCCATTACCCCTTGTCCTATCACTACAGTCCCTAATGAAGAGTCCCTCCCCAGCATCTCTAGAGGCCCCCTTCAGGCACTGGTAAGGCTGCTTTGAGGTCTCCACACAACCTTCTCTTCTCCAGGCTGAACAGCCCCAACTTTCTCAGCCTGTCTTCATATAGGAGGTGCTCCAGTCCCTGATCATCCTCGTGGCCCTCCTCTGGACTTGTTCCAATAGTTCCATGTCCTTTTTATGTTGAGGACACCAGAACTGAACACAATACTCCAAGTGAGGTCTCACAGGAGCAGGGTAGAAGGGCAGGAAAACCTCCTTTGACCTGCTGGTCATGCTCCTTTTGATGTAGCCCAGGATACAGTTGGCTTTCTGGGTTGTGAGCTCACACTCGCAGCTCATGTTAGGTTTTCCATCAATCAACACACCTGTGGAAAAATTAGGAAATGTGGAATTATATTTGAAATGCAGCACTGTTCACGCATAAGGGAAAGATGGCCTTTCAGGGCCTCTCAGAGCAAGATGCCGCCACACTGGCTATGCCAGGAATGTGCACTCCACAGAGGTTCCTGTGGCAACATGGAAGGAGGATGGAGCAGGGTGGAGATCTTGCAGCTCTCTGTCCTAAAGATGGGAACTAGGTGGTACAAGAAACAGATAAGCTGCATGCTTGCTACCCTGAGCCAGCAGCCTATCATCTTTTGTCAGAATGCCATCCTCTGTGTGAACTTTGTTTCGTTATAATTCCATTATAATGCATTTACATGCTAAAATACACTCCCATCTCCAATGTGACCCCCCTCCAAAAGGTGACCCCCCCCTCTCTGAGCATGCGTTCTGAATTTTTGCTGTCATATACCTTTAAAACCGAAGCTGGAGTGATTTGCACTAGTAATAATAATGGTATGTATGATTAGAGTCACTCAAGCTCCATCTTGAAGGTGAAAATAGTACAAAATGACCCGAGAGAGGGGGATATTAGGGAAGATACTGTCGTGGATGAGTTGAGGAAGATAACATCAACAGACTTCTGGGTCCGGTCTATGGGCTGGACCTCTCTTTCCCCCCTATAGAGACACCTGTGGGTAAGACTTGCACTGTACCCAGTCCTTCCCTGGGAAAACTTAGAATCTCTACAGTTACTTTTACTGTTACCTGCATATTTTAGAGCTGTGCCATGTTAACCTTATCAAGCTCTTGTATCCATGCAACTATTATTTTCACATGCTTTTGCAGACAGTATTTATCACTGGCAATCCATAAGAACCTGTATCTCTTGCCTCAATAAACTCAGTCAAATAAACTGCACTGTTATGGTAGCCAATCACCACTATCATTAAATCCGGACCAGTAGAGGTTTGATATAAGAGAACATTGTTGGACTGGTACTTGTAGCTGATTGGACTAGGCAGTGTGGTGCACTATCAGTAAATCCAGACCAGTAGAGGTTCAATATAAGCGAACGCAGTCAGACTGGTAGTTGAATATTAGAGCCCTTTCCTGTCCCTCTAATAAGATAAGGGGGTTTATTTTCTCCCTTTTTAATGCAACAACCCCCAAATCCTTCTCCACAGTACTGCTCTGAATCTCTTCTCTACCCAACCTGTAGCTGTGCCTGGGATTGCTCCGAAACAGGTGTAGGACCTTGCACTTAGCATGGTTACACTTCATAAGGCTGGCACCTGCCCAACTCAGAAGCATGTCAAGGTCCATCTGGATGGCATTCCTTCCCTCCAGTGTATCAACTGAACTACACAGCTTGGTGACATTGGCAAATTGCTGAGGGTGTACTTGATGCTGCTGGCCATGTAGCTGACGAAGATGTTGAACAGGATTAGTCTCAACACCAGCTCCTGAGGGACACCACTCATTACCCATCTCCAGTTGGACACTGAACTGTATTAATTCAATATAAAGAAATTAGGTTAAGTTTAAGCAATATATTTTAGATGGTGCACATACAAATCAACTTTGCTGTTTAACAGGGTAGTATTTTCAGATTTCTCAACTCTAGATGTGTTTCCTAATCTACTCCCCTCCCCTCTAAACTTTTACCCTTTTGATGCTGTAGTGGTGAAGTCCCCAAGGCTCTTCACTGACAAAGCAGAAACATGAAGATCACATATGAATCTTAAAACTGAAAGGAGGAGGCACAAAATCTAATCAGTTAAGTAAGATTAAGTCTGATGGCATTGTAATGGGGTGCTTGAAGGTAGTTTTAGGTCCTTAGGACCTTAGTACAAAAAGTGTAAAAAGAATAAAATAGAAAAACAGGATCTGGGGATAGGCACAGTTAAACTGGCTGACGGGTGGAGGGGCAGAATGATTGCTATTTTAATGAACCCATTAAGTTGGTGTAAACATCTACTGGGGAGTATCCCAGACAAGCAAATGTCCTGAATGCGAGCAATTAAGCTATCTGATAAGTAGAGGGATAAGATAATTCCTATATTTGTTGTGTTAATCAAGCTGGTGCTTCAAAGACTGCCAGCGGTGATGAAGATTGTTGGAAGAAGTAAATGACTCTCAAAGACCACCATCAAATTTTGTATGTATGTGGGAAACTTTCTGGAAAATGATGTAATTCATTTGTAGCCTCATGTATGCCTAGATGACTACATAAGGATGGCCTGTGTGGCAATACGGGGTCGCATATTAGGAGGAGCTACCCCCGGTGCCTCCCCGCACAGCAATAAAGAATACCTGCTTGTCAAGTAGAAAACTTTGTTGGTGAGTTTGTTCTTGAAGTTTTCTCCGAATCAAAACAGAGCAGCACTTGCAATGAAAAGTTGGTTTACATGGATATAAGTTGAAGACTATAAGCTTTAAGGGTCTAGTTTATTTGAACCTGTGTTAGGTTGAGCTTAGCCAGCTGTCAGATGGGCACCCAGCCACTCTCTCGCTGCTCTTCCTCAACAAGAAGTGTGCAGAAAATAATGTGAAAAAACTCAGGAGTTGGCAAAGAGACAGGGAGATCCTTTACCAATTACCGTCACAGGCAAAACATGTAAGACTTGGGGAAACTTACTTTATTTTATTCTATTGCCAATTAAACCCAGAGTTGGATGGCACGAAAAAAAGACAAATTCCATACACACACACACCTTTATTCCAAGGATCACCTTTATCTTTATTCCTGACTCTTACCTCTTCCTCCCAAGTGGCACAGGGCGATGGGGAATGGCAGACTGTGGTCAGCCCCTAGCAGCTCCTCTCCACTGCTCCTTCCTCCTCATGCTTTTCCCTGCTCCAGACTGGGTCTTTCCCACGTACTGCAGGGTAACCCCTGCCCCACTGGGTCACTCCCTGTGCAGCAGGGACATCTCCACCCGGAGCCACTCACTTGTCCTCCCCAAGCACTCTCCCAGAGAGTGACCTGCTCTGCCCTCGGGGCTTGCAGAGCTGTTTCTCATTCGGCTCCCCTCAGCCCTGGCTGCCGGGCACCATTTTCCCTTTGTTACCCAGGGTTTCCTTTAGGCACCTGCCCTTGGCTGAAAGGCTTGGGTCTGCCTTGCAGTGGGGCCATTGTAGCCCGCACTGGGCAGCACCAGCCTCTCAGCACAGGGGACACCCAGGCAGTGCCTCAGTGCTGGTGGTGCTGACAGCATATGGGCACCAGTACAGTACCTATCTGTGAAACAAGGTACCTGTCACAGGACAGAAGATAGTTCCAGAAAGCCCTGGCATCTAAAAATCTACTCTGTTTAGTATTTCATGAGCTTTGCTCTCTTAAAATTTCTTTTAATTTGCTTCATTTACCTGCTATTAAAATCCACTCAGTATGCTTATACCATATTAAAAGCCCACCATTGGGAAAATAGTTGTGCATTCTGGAAGTCCAAATGAAGCAGTGAGGCCAACCTGCTTTTAATGTCTATTTTTAAGCAGTCTGTCTCAGCCTGGAGAACTTAGTGCCAATCTAAGATGCATTACCTACTTTTTCTCCTTTAGTAAATTCACAGTGATCATAGTTGCAAGCCTCGGCAGTGAAGACAGAGTTTGTTTCATAAGCATTTTATTTTATGAGTACTACGGTCGGAATTTCCTCATCTCGAACTCAGTCAATGCAAACTCATTGCCTAGAATAAAACAGTACTTCCATCTCTGATGCATGCCTTTCTTAATTTAATTTTTCCTTTAACTTAATTTGTCTGACTACTTCAAAATGGTTTTTGTCTCATTCTCAGTCCGAAATATTATTTCTTTTTAATCTGAAGAAGATAGAGGGGCAGGATTTTTTGAGCCTGTAAAAATTATGCAAGTCTTGCAAGATTTTGGGGTTGATATTGAAATGCTAAGCATGGGACATTTTAATAGAACTTGGAATTACCTAATCAAGAAAGAGGTTTACTTGGAAGAATTACTTGTCTTCACTCTGTTCCCTTACCTTCCTGTAGTGCTCCTACAGTACAACTGTGGAAGTAGGTTATAAACATGCTTACTGACACGCAGCTGCCATCAATGAGCTTCCTTCAGACAGTGAAGCTGTAGGTCTCAGAGTAGAAACCTCCAATGTAAGTACAGCCAGAGGCATCTTCCTGGCAAAATTTGGTATATATTGTTTATTCTTGTCCTCTACAGATAACACTGAAGTATTATTCACCTGCAAGAGCTATGCAATTACAGCAATATTTCTTATCCCAAATGATCAGTAAGAAATGGGGGAAGGCAGCAGGGTTGTGGAGGGGGAAGAGGGGCTGGGGGCTCCCTCTTAATATTTCTTTTGCAAAACAAGAATAAGTTTCAATACCTTTTTTGTAAGCATAGCTTTTGCTTATACCTTGAATAACACACAGATTGTCCTCAGCTGCCTAACATAAGTTTAACCTCCAGTTTTATTCACCTACTTCTACCACCAAATGAGAGCTTAGATTTACGTGACTGTAACAAGTCATTATTGCTTCCTTATTAGCCATGCCTAATTTTTGCTTTATGGTTAAACAGTTCACCTTCTGTCATCAGAATAGCTATCTCATTATCCTGTGTTTATTTTACAGCTCTTGCCAGACATTCTTATATTTGTTTTTAAAATACATAAAGACATTTCACATTCACCTTGTAAAACTTCCCATGCATCTTAGTTCCAGAGTTACAAGCATTTTACTTTCAGCTAGAAATAGATGGAAACCACAAAATCTCTTAATCTTATTTTTACTCAATTCCCTCACTGAAGCTGCCTTTGCTTGTCTTTAACAGATCCCTTTTATTTACTTGTTATGTTCAACCTGGAACACATATTTATATCTCTGTGCTTCAGGCTTACCTGAAGAAAGCTTATGTTTTGTGTTGGCCTCCTTTCCCTTCAGCTTCTTCCACTCACCTACATCCCACACAGCCACTCTGCAACGCTAAGGTAGAGCGTTGTAGTGTCCTGATGGCCTGCCTTTCCAAGAAAGCAGCTTGTTTACAATCATTTCATTGCAATTACAAAATTTCACTGTATTCTTTAACTCAAAATATTGGTGCAAAAGAGGTGAACAGCACCTCTTACAGTGCAGTTAAACTGTATATTCCCTGTGGAAAAGAAATACTCCTCTCTGTTGTATGTCAATAAAAGGAAGTAATCTTCTGCCTCTACTTTGGGTATGCTGTAAGGAGTTGTAGCAGGGCCCTGTAATCAGCATATGTTCAGACTGCTCTAAGTACCATGGCCTTCAAAATGTGTTTTGCAGCAGTGAGAGGATGAATATTTAAGGAATGGATGTCACAGGCGGGGACTAAAATTGTGCCCAGCAGTGGGGAGCGCACACGCATCAAACCTCCTTATGCGGTGGTTCCAGCCAGCTCTGAGGGGATGGCACCACTGTTGGAGATAGCCTGCCAGGTGCCATGGAGTCCATCTGGTCCAAAAAGGGGGCACTCATTTCCTCATTTCCATGGACTAGTCAGAGCTCCTTGGGAAGCTGCTAGACAAGTCAGGCCTCAACACCCTGCAGGATCTGCTGGAGAAGGGACAAGGCCAGTTGTTCTGGTAGAAGCATAAGCAGTGTGTCGCTGCCATGTAGCCATGACAAAGAACAGTGGTGAAAAACTCTGAGAGCACTTTCTTCTAAAGAAATTTTAGTTAATTATTAATCAGTCTATGCTTCTTTTCAACTCATTTGTTTTCTCAGTTTTTTGCCTCTTAGAGCTCCCCCCAGATCATTTGAAGTAGGTTTTTAAGATCAATATTTGCTTAACTATGGAAACAGTTAGGTACTTTAAAAAAACCCATACAACAGCAAAACTGATGAATTGTAAATGGGGGAGGAGAGGTAGGAACCTGCACAATGTCCTGTCAACCTAAGATAAAGATAGTATTTGCTGAGAGGCTGAAATACCTGTGCACCAAGGAAACTGTTGAAATAAAAGCAGGTCTATGTAGTCTAATATACTTTTAGTGGTCTTCCACTGATATGCCAAGCTTTGACATATGAAAGAAACTTGAAGCTTTCAAGACAGCTTTGTACAGGATACAGAAGCGATGATATTCCTCAGAAATTTAAGAAAGCTATATGAGTGATTCTGGCCAACTCATGTTTTATCTTTATGCATATTCTGCCACACAGTATCAAAAACATGTGCCCTCCTTTTGTGGAACTTCTGCTGAGCCACAGTATATTAACAGAAAATAAAAAGTGTGCTACCAAAACATCATTCTCCTGAATCTTATCAAACGTAGGAAAAAAAAAAAGAGTACACATTCTTATATAAAAAAATAACACTAAAACTGAGTAAAATATGTTTTTACTGGTTCTCTACTGATCTTTCCTAGACCATGAATGTTGGGTGTATAGCTCATGGTGAAGTCTGTGGTAGTGCATTTTTACTGTGAAAGCAAGAAATGTATCCACAGTACAATGATGCTCTTATTTTGCTAACAGAAGGAATGTTTCTTTTCTTGTGTCCTGACACAAAATTGAAGTTCCTGGTATAAGATGGATTATCAAAATATTGCCTGAGAATTTAGAAGTCCCTTCCAAATCCTTTCATTTTCAAATAGCCCAAATAGGTGGCTTCATGGCAAGATACTGTGAGAAGAATGATATGTTTCTGTTTATTCATATCTAGCAGCACCTTTAGGCTGGAATGTACATTGCTGCAAGAAACTCACAGATTTATCAGATGCTGTCTATTTGAAATTGGAAGTAAGACACTGTAAAATCCTGAACCTGTAAATACAATGTAAGCACTGGAACTCTATCTCTCCAGTGGGAATTAGGAATATAAGGAGGAGGGGGTGATCATACATGACAATATTTGCTGAGAAATATCTTGTGTTTAAATGCAATTATACAGTGGTATCTTTAACAAATAAAAAATTTAAAGTTACAGAATCAGGAGAATTTTATCCTTCCACAGGAGAAGCAAAGGCAATAATACCTTAATTTGAAGGTCATTTGCTACTTAGCAACATCCAGTTACTAGAATGTAACAGAATAATTCTTATTCTAGGTGTTAGAGGGCAATGATATTTTCTCAAATATTAGTTCATTAATGTATTCCCATGGCATTCAAAGATTCTTATCTAAAAGGTGCTAATACATATGGAAAGTGATCATATAAAAAAAAAGACCAAACATTTAATTTAGGGTCTTTTATTCAGTTATAGAACACCATATGGCTGGAATTCCAGTACAGGAAACATTTCAAAGCTAAATTGTCTTAATTGCTATACTAAAAAACTTGCTCTCCTCTATTTGCCTTCCTCTCCCCGTTATGATTTGTCTTCCATTTAAAGCAGTCATCTGCTAAAATTAGTGAATATATTAATTAATTATGCAGCTTTTGAACACTTTTATTGTTATGCTGTCTTCCATTAAACGTGGCTAATGGCATCTTTTTCTTATGTGTCAACAGCTCATTTTGTCATATTTATTGTGCAATAACTCAGTATCTTACTAATAATGAATCTCTACTACTAAGATTAATAATTCTTGTAGAAAGCTGTTCACAGAAACATAGAAAAATGCCAGTGTTAATAATAGCAAACTCTTAGTTACAGAAGCATCCTAATTATATTTAATTTCATTTAACTATGAATAAATTACATATATGGAGTGTATCTGAGTTCAAGTATGGCATGAAATTGATTTTCTATTCTAGAACAATGCGCTTAGCACTTCAAACTTCATTAACAGAACTTTTCCTCTGAAAGCAGCAGTGAGAAAAGACAAATGTTTTTGGGGAATCCACCTGTGAATTTGTTCATCTGGAGAGCAGATAAGTCATCTGATAAAAAACCCTTTCTTTCACTAAATAACTAATACTTATGACTCATATGCAGTTATGTGTCTCTTTCCTCTACATATTCAAGCATTTCTAAAATCTTTGAAGCATTTAAAATGACAGCACATTAGTGTAGTTGCCAAGTTCTGTCATCGTATTTTTTTTCTTAATAGGTAAAAAAGTTTGTAGAATTGAAGGATCCCTGAGCTACAGAAATATGAGTCTTAGGTGCCAGCATCCAGGATGGAAACCTGAAACGTGTTAACACGGAGATAGATATCTCAGCATGGGTTTCACAAGAAGCAAGAACCAGCTAGGTAATCATTGTTCAGCTCTTTGTAGTTAATACAGAAATTCTGAAGATTTATCAGGATTCATCTTTTGCATTTTGTCTTTCATGCCTCACTAGGCACCACAGGGATGTATCTGCCATGTGAGGTACAAGGCCTAAGAGTTGTCTGCTGTTTTAATTTCTCCCATATAGCACACCTGAGCTCATCCTTCGAATACGACAAGGGAAGTTTTCCTTCCCATTTTTTTAACAGTGTGGTGGTCAGAGACTTGGCCAGACAGTAGAAGATCGAGGTTTAATTTCCTGCCTGCCTAAGGAACTTCAAAAACATTCTGTTATTTCCCAAGAAAGACACTTACCTTACAAACTGTTCAGCCCTGCTGAGGCTGTGTAGCTTGGCAGAAGAGAATGAAAAATTAATTAGGCCAGAGAGAGAGTAAAATGTTCATGATGCTCTAGAGTGCTGGTTTGGGCATGCAAAATTAATCCATCGGATGAATGTGAGGATATACTCTCATGCAGATTTCTGTTGTGTGAAGTAACCATAGTATATATCATCAGAAATTACATGCTCCCCAAGATTTGAGCTGGTGACAGAACTACCTTCTTATACTGGCTGCATAAGAAGATGTATGCTAACATTTTTTCTACTTTTTAACAAACTCATCTGTGCTGTTCTAAAATCTTTTATTCATGTGTGCTCCCAACTATTACAATAAAGCAGAGGTTTTCATGGGTAAAGATGGCCAGAGAGAAAAATAAGTTCTCTCCCACTCTTGTATTACCAGTTCTGTTTGCTTTCTGGATAGATGGAAAGGTATCTGTTTACATTATGATGTTCTGGAGAAAATTACCCAGTCAGTAAAGTAAGCAGCCAAAAGAGTTACGAAGGGCTTGTAAAGATCCAAAGAGTGAAATTGAAAGAAAGGCATGCTTAAACTGCTTATATTAAGATCAAATCCAAATAATTTCTCCTACTTTTTCAGTCCAGATAACAAGCTTATTTTTCAACAAGGTCGGAGACTCAGTCTCTGCAGGAGAGAATTCTGGATTAGAGAGGGTTGTTAGCTTTTATATCCAGTCTTTCTCTTGTATCATATGAAGTTCAATTCTACCTTTGTACATAGCTTATTAATTACTGAGGTGGCACCAACAGTCTCACTTCCCGATTTTTATCTATCCTCTCCTCTTTAAATGGTAGCATTACTTTGGCAGTCCAGGTGCTATCACTGGCTCAGTATGAAAGCCAGAGGGAAAGAACTCATTAGATGCCTCTGCTTTGTCTATATCCTTATTTGTGAGGTGACTGACTTCATCAAATAAGAGTCCATTGTTATCTCAGATCCTTCTTTTACTGCTAATATATTTTTAAAAGCCCTTTTGTCCTTCACAGCAGAATATGCATTCATGATCTGGGAGTAAACAAAGGCAATGAAACCAAAACATCTACCTCTTTAGAGTGAAAAATTAACTAAGCCCAAGCTGCAATTCCTAACATCACGCTTAGACCTTTTCTCATCTCTTTAAGCCTAACCTAAGAATTTTTAACGGTGTTACTGGTGGGCATCACAGAAAATAAAAGCTCTAAGGAGCATTTTAGAACATCAGGAAAATGAAACATTTGTGGTTTGGTTTTTTTGGGTGTTTTTTGGTTGTTTGTTTGTTTTGGGGTTTTCTTCCTATGAGATTTCATAGCAATAAACCACAAAAATATCTGAGTTTAGTTTGCCTTAGTAGTAAAGCCAGCTATGCCTAAGCACTTCAGAAGAAACAAGTGCTGGGGAATATGGCATTTGAAAGTGAATGAACTTCTACACCGTGAAGACTCCATATGGCTTCACAAAGTACTAAACAACAATGATACTGTGCGCAGGACATTCACAGTGCAAGGATATTATCAGTGGCTACCTTCTGTTATGACCCACATTCTTGTCCTTCCCGAGCTTTTATAATCTTTTTCCCCATAACTGAAGAGTCCTAGCACGCACAATGAGAAAGAAAACATGAGTAACAATACAGAGCTGCTTTTCTCTCTTTGCATTTCAATACCTATGGCTTTCCCATAGATACCTCCAATTTTGTCATAGCTATTATTCATGAATATTCATGAAAGACAGCTCAGCTTTGTTTTGTTTTATGGGAGAGACTTCAAGCAGTTTTGATTATCTCAGGGCTGACAAAGACAACTGTAAAAAATTCCTGTAACAATATTCTCTGGTTTGATGCAATCCATGCACAACAAACATATGAACCTCATTGGGCAATCACTTTTGAACCCTTAGTTTCAAAATATCATCAGGGAAATTAAAAAAATGCTAATTTTTCAAGAAAATTAATACTTTTATAAATTTTGAAAGTGCTTTGTTGCAAAACTCATCTTCGTAATGCTAGAGGCAGTTTTAAATGGTTTTGTTTCTATAGCTGCCTGAAAATATTGCTGGTAATGAATGCTATGATTGGGAAGCAAAAATTGGCTACTGTTCTTACTGTGAGTACCCCAGAGGTTACACATAGTGAGAAATTCTGCTACAGCAGCCTATTTTAAAGTCTGTAGAACCAGCCCATAAGCACGCCATCCTATTTATACACAATGGATATTTTGTGATTGTCAATAACTAGAAGCATTCTGCTTACAACTTATGATTGTTTTTGTACACCTCATAGTGAATACATTCTTTACCCTACAGCAATTACTGATGATCATTATGTGGCAATTGAAGCAAAAATGCACCTGAAATAGACAGAATTGTTTTTAAGATACCAGGAGAAAAAGAAAGAGTTAACTTTTCATTTCCATACCAGTCAGGCAATGCAATAGAGTTTAGATTTGTTTTTCATCATCATTTATTACTTTAGAGTTGCTTTATAAGTAGGAAGTTCATCTTCAACTGTTCCATTATCATTTAAACAGTTATCTTGAAATTAATTTAATAGGAAATAGTAACATGAGCACCTTCATAGAAAGTTGAAAACCAGCCAATGCTGTCTTATATTTTGATCTCAAATTTGAAACTAGAAATTCAGACAGCAGCATGAGAAATGCTAACTTATGAATTTAAGATGATGGGCAGTATTTAATGTATTGAGGTGACAAGCTCAAATCAAGGTATGGAATGGAACAGGTGCTGACCTACATTATAGAAGGAAGATTCAAATGAAATATGTGTCAAGTGAAATGTGACAATTGTTTCTTTGGGGGTATGGTTGTTAGAAAATGGACACAATGAGGCCATAGGCCAGTGAATGGAAGAGACCTGGCAGTAGTGAACCAAAGGCTTTTTGGCCTGGACTAGAGGTTACTAATGAACACGTATGTGCAGAAGGACTGAGCAAGTTGGCACAGAAAGTTGCAGAGACAGATATAGTGAGAAGGAACTGATAACTGTAACCTTGAAGCACAGCTGCAGGCCTTAACGAGCTTGGACTTGAGACAGGTTTGGAAAACAGCGAAGAAGAAGGTTTGGAAAACAGCAAAGAAGAAGGTTTGGAAAACAACACAGAAGAAGAAACTGCAAGGGCGGGGGGTACTACGAGTGTATCTCTGTATTGTAACCAATCATGTACTGACTAGTATGCATAGGTAGCCAATCATATACTGCTTAGTGTAACCCATAAGAGTATATAACTGGGACCCTCAGATGAAATAAACGAGCTTGATGTGTGATCATATTGATTGTCATCATCCTCCCATCACAGCAAGGGTCCTCGCCTACCGCATTTTAAAGCATAACAAGCAAGATTCAGACTTCCTGAGGACACTACAGTCACACCTATTGAATCTTTTCTTACTTGATACTTTCATTAATGATCTGGAAGAGAGAATAAACAACATTTTTATCCACTTCCTTGTTAAATGATCTAAATACTGAAAAAAATAGAGGTAAATAGAGAATAAGCAAGAATATAACATCTGGGGGCTTGGAAAAATGAATGGTGGTAGTTTTAATAATATGAAATATTTTCCACAGAAGTGAAGGTCAAGAGGATGACTAGAAATTATAATGAAGTTCAAGATGGCAGTAGGCATTTTGATAAAGGTGGTTTCACATATGTGGAAAGAAATCTGAAGTTGTTTTGCAGCTTTTGATTTCTTCATGTGCGTGAAGACACAGTAATAATTCCATTTATGTGACTTTGATATGAACACTCGTGGAATATACTGTTGGTTTGGGTTTGTGGATTTTTTTTCTTTGCAAGGGAGGTATTGACAAGTAAGTATCTAAATGGAATAGCAACAAATTATTTAATAAGGGAGTTGGAGGCATTATCTTATAATGTGTTGATTGGCTAAGCAATGCCTGAAGGAAGGAAAAGGCAAAGGAGAGATGAGGGTAGGTGAGAAAAGGACAAAACAGTATTATGTAAACTGTGATAACTAAGAAAAGTGGCTATAAAAGTGAAGAAAAGAACTGGCTGGATAAGAAACACATTTCTGTTAGATTAGAAGCAGTCAGACATCAAAATAATATTTTCAGTGAAGTGGCAGGCTTCCTGTGACCCAAAACACCATGAAGTGTGGCATGGAAAAAATAAAAATCTGTATTAGAATTGCAGAATCTAATATTTTCTCTTGAGTTCTTGCTTTTTGTGATTTACATCTGTTGCTGTAAGTGAATGTGCCATTTTTTTGACTAATAATTTGAATTAGTATGATGCATGAAACAGTACTGTTAAATAAAGAGCATACAACATCTTAGGGGGGAAATTACCAACATTTGTTTTAAAACAGAAATTTTAATATTTAATATTTTAATAATTGTCATTATTGTGGTCTTTTTGAGTAGTTCAGTCATTTCCAGAACTTCTTTAGGTCAATGAGCATGCATTTCTTCAGTATTAAAGTGGCAAAGTCTTCATTGTGTAATAATATTTTAATCCTATTCACCTTGAAGATTACTGGGGAAGAAAATGGCATTTCTTGATTAAAAGTCAAAAAAGTAACCATAAAGCATGCTGGATTTGATCCTTAGGCCCTTATTAATACACTAGAATTGTACAAATTGCATTTCTTGATGCTATTAATACCGCTAAAGTGGTACAACCAGTTCTAGAATGGAGACTATTTTAATGATTCACAGTTCCTTAGAGAGTAGTAATTATTTTCCTATGGAAAAACAGTAATAGCTTTAGAAAAAAAATAAATAAATGTGATTAATGGAGCCATAACATTGTTCTCAATCTATAGACCATTCAGTGTTGCACAAGATGAATCCAAACCACCAGGTACGTTGTATTTCCTGGAAGAACATGGAGGCTGAGAAGGAGCATGGACAGAATGACAAAATGCTTCACACTGTGTGTGCTCACAAAACAGTCTATGTGCCAAAATGAATGAGAAAATGGTTGGATGGATGGATGGATGGATGGATGGATGGATGGAGGGATGGACAGACGGATGGACGGACAGATGGAAGGATGGATGGATTTCTATCCTGGATTTGGAGAAGGCTGAGGTTCTTAATGACTTCTTTGCCCCAGTCTTCACTGGCAAATGCTTTGACTACACCACACAAGTCTTGGAAAGAAGATACAGGGACCGTGAGAATGAAGACCCTACGACCACTGTAGGAGAGGATCTGATTGGGAAACATCTTAAGAACTGAACGTGCACAGGTCCATGGGACCTGATGAAATCCATCTGCGGGTCCTGAAGGAGCTAGCAAATGAAGTTGCTAAGCCACTATCCATCATATTTGAAAAATCATGGCAGTCAGGTGAAGTTCCCGATGACTGGAAAAAGGGTAATATAACCCCCATTTTCAAGAAGGGGAAAATGGATGACCCAGGAAACTACAGACCAGTCAGCCTCACCTCTGTGCCTGGCAAAATCTTGGAGCAGATTCTCCGGGAAGGCATGCTAAGACATGTGAAAAACAGCATTCGTTGTAGGTGACATGGACAGTGGGATCGAGTGCTCCCTCAGCAAGCTTGCCAATGACACCAATCTGGGTGGTTCGGCTGATATGCTGGAAGGAAGGGATGCCATCCAGAAGGACCTTGACACACTTGTGAGGTGGGCTGATGCCAACCTAAAGAAGTTTAACCATGCCAAGTGCAAGGTCCTACACCTGGGTTGGAGCAATCGCAGGCACAGCTACAGGTTGAGCAGAGAAGAGATTGAGAGCAGCCCTGTGGAGAAGGACTTGGGGGTGTGTTGGTCAATGAGAAACATAACATGAGCTAGCAGTGTGTGCTTGCAGCCCAGAAAGCCAAGCGTACTCTGGGCTGCATCAAAAGGAGTGTGACCAGCAGGTCAAGGGAGGTGATCCTGCCCCTCAACTCTGCTCTTGTGAGACCTCACTTGGAGTATTGTGTACAGTTCTGGTGTCCTCAACATAAAAAGGACATGGAAGAGTTGAAACAAGTGCAGAGTAGGGCCACAAGGATGATCATGGGACTGGAGCACCTCCCACATGAAGACAGGCTGAGAAAGTTGGGGCTGCTCAGCCCGGAGAAGAGAAGGCTGCATGGAGACCTCATAACAGCCTTCCAGTATCTGAAGGGGGCCTATAGGGATGCTGGGGAGGGACTCTTCATTAGGGACTGTAGTGATAGAACAAGGGGTAACGGGTTCAAACTAAAACAGAGGAAGTTTAGACTGGATTTATAAGGAGGAAGTTCTTTACTGCAAGGGTGGAGCAGCACTGGAATGGGCTGCCCAAGGAAGTTGTGTATACTCTGTCACTGGTGGTATTCAAGGCCAGGTTGGACAGAGCCTTAGGTGACATGGCTTAGTGTGAGATGCCCCTGCCTATGCTAATGGAGTTGGAACTAAATCTATTCTACGGTTCTATGGTTAATTCAGGAAGCTGAAGTTAGTGAGGATTTACAGCCAGTGTGGAGGAGAGATATTCCACAGCAGAAAGCTGGTGAAAAGTCAAAAAACACAGCCCTTGTATATGTAGAAGAAATGAAATACTTTTTCATAGTGGATGAGTTTGACTGAATCAGGCAGAACTACTTCACAGAATATTTCTTAAAGTATGAAAACTCACTGATCCTCAGCCATAAGTTCTTGTCCCCATTCCGTCCTGTGTGCTTTGCATAGCTGTAGCAAAAGATGAAAGGATTTGATCAAACTCAGAAAATCACTGTTTTATTTATTTTTCTTTTTTTTTTTTTCCTGATGACAAGTAAGATTACATTTTTTCCCCTGGTAAATAATAAACTGAAAAAGAAAGTTATTGGGGACAACTATACACAGACTCACTTCAAGCCAACTGTCCAAGAAAAAAGGAAAATCCATATCTTTTTTATTCTTGACTTTTGTTAGGTTTTAGTTTAGAATACAGGAGTACTGGTGTGTTTATTGTCGTTATCATTCAAGCAACGTACTTTAAAAATGTATGTAAAATGAAAAAAGGTTTATTAAGGTTAGTAAAAAAAAATTCAATTTCTAGTCTTTTCAGAGCAGCGCTTACTAAAGCAAGATTTTATAAAACTTTGAGTGTAGAGCTCACCTGAAGAAACATTTTTTTAAGAAAAAAAAAAAACTAACACAAGGAAGAAAAATTGCTTTCTGCAATGCTGAAAGAATATATTGAGTTGCACAGCTGAACTGAAAACAGGCATGTAACTTCTTGCAGTTCTGCCTGTTAAAACATGTCATTATCTCAGGTTTTTGCTTTCGCAGTTGTTATTCTGCTAAGAAAAAGTCCAATGAGGAATCAAAATATTTTAAAATATTTAATAATATTTGCATAGATTGTATATATTTGTCATGTATGTACACTAGTAAAATTTATTGGAAGAATTCAGTGTGGGCTCTTAGGCCTTGGGACTTGGTATGAAGCCAACTCTTTCAAGCAAGCCTTGAGACTGTCTGCAGACATACTTACCAGGTAGGCTTCAAAGTTTAAAGTCCAGGCTCGGTTAAGGCATTTTTGTACTTGTGGTGTATGTCACAAATAGTGACATAGAAAGAGTTCCACAGCCTATTGCATAGATTTGGAAAGATAAAAGGTTTTCTTTGTACCTCAGGGACAAAAATAAGGTGACTGTCAACAGAGAACTCATATGAAAAGCTTTTTAAGGAGTGAAGACCGTTCAGTTCCAAGACTGGTACTTCTGACTTACAAACCTGCTTGAAATAGGTGCTGGATATATTTCAGCTCTCTACTCCCACAAAGGACTCCTAGGTAGCTAAACTGAACTAGACGAGTAAAGTTAATTGCCTTCAGGAAAGAGCTCAGACATACTGTGTCGTGGTTTAAGCTGAAAATCAGCCACGCAGTTTGTTCATTCACTTCCCCCTTTTTCTTCCCTCTGCTCCTGGAGGGATGGGAAGGAGAATCA